>CM056170.1:40805061-40911055 GCA_029691765.1 Entomobrya proxima
TTGTTGACTAAATACGGTTTTCTGATTTTTCATTAGGCACGGAGACGGTGGATGGGCTGGTTGGGGCTGGAATGGCTGGGGCTGGGACAAAGGTAATTTAAGCGCATTCGTACTAATACCTGATATTACAAAGTGTATGCTTTTTTGTTATTGACGACAGGACATATTCATTTTCTTAAGTTTTAATTCAAAAGTCGAAGTGACATTTAAAATCCAAAAATCCTAGGTTTTAGCCGTAATAATATTTGGATGAAAAGTTATTGACAAAGTGGATACCAATTACGAAACTGCAGTCTACTACGAAACCTTATTGTTTCCTGATTTTTAATAAAATTTCAAGACCAGGTTGTTTCCAATGAAATTCGTTTACTACGTTGTAATTTCAAAAATGCATACAAAATCAGGAAACAGATTTTTTTGTTAATATTAAATTTTTAATGTACATGCAATCTTGTATGTAGGCGAAACATATCAGAAAAAATAATTTTTACGACGATTACATTGCACTTTCATTATCTATGATTTTGGATCACTATATCCTAATAACCAGGGGAGATATAAAAATTCCAACAACAATAAACCCTCTTATATATTTTGATGTGGTTTCATAATTGTCATTTGCTGTGTGTATTGATAAAAACCTGGAATTTTTTTCCAGAGTTATAGGATAACTTTGGGGTTTACAAATAACATCCAAACTCAATTCCATAACCTTAAACATGAACTTTTTTTCTTTACATAGGCCACGGAGGTGGAGATGGAGGTAAGTGACACTTTCTATTTCAAAATTGTTTTTAGTGAAATGTTCTATAACAATCAAAAATCAATTACAACAGGATATGATCACCGTAGACGGAAGTAGTTATCAAATGGTTCAGTCAAAAGACATTTTCGAAATCTGCATTTTTTTCTTGCTGTGTCAGCACTTTTTGGCTTTTTCGAAAGCGATGTCATTTGTCAATTCTTGCCATGATGCAGTTTCTAGTATACTATTGTTCTTTTGTGCTTAATTGTTTTGTTACAGTCACGAATCTATAATATAAACGCAATTGTTTTGAAATGGTGAAACAGTCAAAAGAAACACTTTCGAAATAGAAACGTTTTGCACTTGTGATGGTTCTGTTTTAAATAAGATTTATTTCTTTAAAAACAGTGCTAACAAATTCTAATAGACAGTAATGTGGTAGAATAACATGTGGCGACGAAGATGATTCTTTGATAAAATTTATATCGTTGCACTTGAAACTGTTAAAATCGAAGGCACAATTTTGCCAGTTTGTACATTTTATTTTGCAATTTCTATTGTTGCCTACATCTTTTTTTGACTATAATGTCTTGTGTCTTAAATCTTTTGCATACACACTCCTTCATCCACTTAATCATAGCTGATTGTGTGATTATTCTTTTTTGATCAGGCTGGAGTTGGGGTTAATCCAACCTAACAACTGGAACAGGGTGTGCTTTCATCAGGAATTGAGTTTACTTTGAGAGAATAACAAACAGCGTCATCCATTTCAATACTTATCATGTTCATCAAAAACAAAGTGTAAGGACCATTGCATATTTCAATGTTCCATTGTCAGTGTTCAAATATCAATTATTTCATAAATGAAAATAAATCTACTTAAGTGTAAACTATTTCGATGATCATTCATCAATCAAATTTGTTTTTGGTTTAATAACTACTGCAATTTAGATCATTTTAAATAAAGCTGGCATTTCCTTCAATTAACTTGATGGCTCAAATGCAAGTTTTTTATACAAATATTAGAAACATCAAAAAGCATGTGTCAACGTGTGGTCGTAGATTCGGAAGAGTAACTATTAAAGTCATCGTTGCAGGCACGAGGTAGACTTTGCTTGTGATCTCATACAGTAGACGAAATTCAAAGGTCACTGAAAGGGAATTAAGCAAAATGGGCGTGGTCAGCAAAATGAACCTTCGGCCCATGTTTTCAGATCAAAAGAAGATGAAGAGAACCTCAATACGAAGCCTAATCTGCTTCATGATAAAAATTCCTCCACTCCAGAACCACTCATTTGCGGCTCCACTGATTAATATTAATTATATTCATGTTTCTTAAACTTTCAATGCAAATAAAATCGATTATTGTACGTATCACCTGCAACTTTTTTGCAACTTGTACTATCATCTGCAAAATTTGCGAAACTTTTGTTATCATCTGCAACTTTTTTGCAACTTGTACTATCATCTGCAAAATTTGCAAAACTTTTGTTATCATCTGCAACTTTTTTGCAACTTGTACTATCATCTGCAAAATTTGCAAAACTTTGTTATCATCTGCAACTTTTTTGCAACTTGTACTATCATCTGCAAAATTTGCAAAACTTTTGTTATCATCTGCAACTTTTTTGCAACTTGTACTATCATCTGCAAAATTTGCAAAACTTTTGTTATCATCTGCAACTTTTTTGCAACTTGTACTATCATCTGCAAAATTTGCAAAACTTTTGTTATCATCTGCAACTTTTTTGCAACTTTACTATCATCTGCAAAATTCTCGAAGTTATATACTCATCTATAATAAAATGGATAATTCTTTACATATAATGAGTGTAATGGAAACGTAAAAAAAGTTCTTGTCTTTAAAAACCATGTTTGCATTTTGCAAACTCGCAAATCGCAATCGCAAATTTTATATTGACAACAGAATGCATTCATTCCCAATGCAATAATAGTAGACAACAAATCCTATAAACCTTCGTATGTATATGCATAACGCATACAATTGAATACTTGATGAATTTTTGAAAAACGTATCCTGTCTTGTCAATCACATCTTTGTTATTCCATGATTTTGCCGATTAAAAGTTTTCACAAAATAATTTCTTTTATGAGCTTTGATATTTATGCAATTGGTCACGCTCTACATTTCAATATAGAAAAATTTATATTCAGCTGGGGTTGCATGAAATTTTGAACTTATTGCCCCATAACCATTGCGCCATTTTCTCAATTATTTTGTACACAAATAGTCATCTGCAAAAATACGGTTAAATCATTTTAATATCTAATTTGTAATTCTTTGCAATATAATAGTCATTAAAATCATTGTGTTGAAATGGCAGAGTTAAAAGGATTGTCGTTCATGCTGTTACATGAAGATAATGAATTAGAGAAACTGATTGCATTACGTGGTGGAAATGTGTCAAGTAAGATGGAAGAAAACAGTGGAGAATCAGTTGTGGTGATTAATGGAGTCGCGTCAAGTTTAACTGAAACGGAAACACTGCTGGGGACGAAGGCGTCAAATGGTACGAAGCATGTGGGTAAGAAATTTATTGCATCCTTGGGTTCGGACTCACTACTTGAAGACTACGCCTCGTCTCCGTTGGAAGGGTTTAGATTCTATATTCCTCAGAAGAGCGTCGTTACCGAAGTGAAGGGTTTTTTGAAAAAAAATGGAGGAGTGCTTACTGATGTTCCATTTCCGGGAATCATCGTAATACTAAGTGAAGCTGGTGAAAAGATTTTGACAAAGACCCTGTTACATCTCAATGTAACGACCATGTTACTCACAACTTCTCGCTGGATTGACAAGATGAAAGAGAGCAACTGTTTTCTTCCTTTGTTGCAATCTGAGATTATCGAACATTTGGATTTTCCAAGTATATGTGATTACCCGTTTGTCAGTAAATTTCGATATTTCATCGTAGCAGATGATGAGGAAATGATTGATGATAGTGAAGCCGTGGCAAATCAAATAACCCTTTGGCTGCAAAGAGCACATGCGGAAGTCGTCACGGATATCAGACAGTGTCACCTTGTCATTGCAGGTGACATTATCAGAAAAAGTTACCCACACAAGGAAGTAATTCAATTTTGTTGTTTGGTAAGTTGTATTGATATCTGCGTCAATTAATTCTCAGAGTTTACATTTATAATAATCAAACTTTCTTTTCAGGAACACGTTGGGTTTACGGAACGTCCGCATCGTCATGACTGGGGCCACGTGCCAATTTACGTCGCGCCATCATCCATGGAACCGCTTAGTGGAAAGAAATTGGTTTTTGACTTGCCTGGTTCAAAGAAGCACAAACTGGTGAAAGTTGCAGCCATGCTAGGTGGAGACATATTGTAAGTTGCAATTTATATTCAATTAATCATGCAATATAAACATTTAATTCACATTCTACTGATTTTTAGGTCTACTAGGGATCCACACGCAAAGAACGTAAAGTATATTACGGAAGGGGTCAACGTTAGTGCTAAGGTTGCTGGTTACATTGAGAGTGGCTCAGAAACTGTTTTGTTTCCAACGTATATTTTGGATCTGGCTTCAATGGGATTCGCTAATGAAGATGATTATGTGATTCCGAGTAATCATAAGGTTTCGATACGGCGGAAGTCATTGAGCAGTGGTCAGCAAGAAATGGTTCACAGCAACTCAACGTACTACTCAAACTGTACTCCCGACGTAGCCTCGCTGGAAATTTCCTCTCAACATGATATGTTGTATCGGATTAAAATCACCTCGTTTCGCGGATCTGACCAAGTACATTCGTTGGAACTAAATAATGCAAGTTTTGAAATGCTACCTATACATGAAGAACCCATTCCAGAGCGAGATTTCAGTTTTGAAGATTTAAAGTGGTTAGATCTTAAAGTGCTTGAGAGTTGCGAAAATTCTCTTCCGGACATCACAAGTTTCGTGCTAAAATATATGGCATTCTGGTTTGAAGAACTAGGTTTAGAGATTCATATGAAACTTCAACTTAAAATGGCTGATAAGAAATCTGAATCAGATTTTAAACTTTTGGCTGAAATTCCGGGTTGGCTTAAGCCTGGTTACGGACTAGTTTCTATATTTCCTCTATCATCTGCAAACATCAGAAATAATATTGTAATAGCAGGAATCTATCTTGCGAAGCAAGACACTGCACATATATGGTTAAATGAAGCGTTAGGTAAATATTTCCAAACAAATTGCATATGGTTGAGATTATTTTCGCTAATATCAATTTTTTGAAAACAGAAAAAGGACTTGCAATGTTTCGCTCGATGGGCTTAGGATGCTGCTCGATACGAAAGGATTCTAATATTGCGTGTATTGTGGCAATAAGAAGTGAGAATGCTGTCCCCATTGAAGCCTTACATTTTGAAGTTCAAGATGACGACGACAAAGGATGCTTCGTTTCATTTTATATGGAACAATGCGTTTCTGGTAATTCGGCTAGGAAAATTTCGATTTTTCCATGAATAAATAATTTTTTTAAAAATTGTAATAAATGTATTTAATTGTATTCGTAAAGGACTGTTTAAAGGCAGTATTTTGCCTTCTGGAGCAGCACACCCGCAGATTATCGTAACGTGTGGGGAAAAATGTGCATGCACTTTGGTAAATGAGGATTATAAAAAAACTTGTTCATCTGCAGCAAAACGAATTTTTGTTACTCATGACTCAGCCCGTTTGTTTGATACGGTACGTACTTAAAAAATTATGTTATGTGTTGACCATTAATTTAGTTGTAATTAATGTTTTTCGGGTGATAGGGGACGCCATTACTTATAGCTTCAAAACGCAATGGTTGGAAATACAAGATTCGAATTTCAAACGTGGAAGGTGATATTGATAAGATTGACTGTGAAACTATCAAGGGGCTGTTACGTGAATGTGATGATTCATTGGCTCGCAATCGGTATTCTTTTAAGTTATTATGTAAGGTTTGTGACAAAGAAGCGTTCATGAAATCGACGCTTGTATGGACTCCGTGGGTGAATAGGAAATGCCAGCAGCCTTTATGTACACAGTTGTTAAACTATGTATTCTAGAATTCTCACCAAATCTGCTTATAGCTTAATTATGGGATCTGAATTTATTTCTTTAACACTACCATCTTGAAACATCAAAAGTAAATAAAGTAATCTAAGTACTAGAAAAGATAATGGAGCAGTTCTTGCTTGGTCGTTTGCACGTGTTGCATTTTAAAATTGGTGGATATTTAACCCTCATTCTGTGCACACGTGTTAAGGTGGTACTCTCACACTCTTCACATTCCTTCTTACATTCTGGCTTAGAGTCATGCAGAAGATCATCAAAATCTTTTAAAAATGTATAAACTTCGTCCAATGTAGGAAAATCTGGTTGCTGTATCGCTACGGTTTCCAAACTAATTCTAATGCTAAATGAAGTATTTCCAGCGGTAATAAGTAGCGGGACTCCCTGAAAGTAAAAATAAAATGACATTACAAGTTACATACAACAGTAGTATTTTTAATTAAATGGAAATCAGTTAGTTACTAACCATCGTCATTTTTGCTTCTTCTTCCTTTGTTTGAGCGTGTACGAACCTTATTCTTATTCCGTGTAATTTTTTCCGGTAAACCGCATGTTGATTACAAACACACAGGTCTTCACAAATTAGTGCAACTTGTTTGGGTGCCATATCAGCCGGACTCATTTTCACATAAAAGTCATCTGCAAATTTCAATTAGCATATTTTAATTAGCCCGTGTATTTTTTAAATTAATTTTTTATAATATTCAAATTTTTATCAACTTGCCATCATATAAAACAGAGAGTTTAGCGTAGCTGTTTTCACCAACAGAATTATCGATTGTTTGCACTTCGAGAATTGCCTTGAAGTCCTTTCCTGTTCGGCTGAAAATAACGCCCAACTTGTCATTTGTACCAATCACTTTGTACGCAGCTATTCCGGATTTCTCTAAGACATCTACGACTGAATCTAATCAATAAACATCATTTGATTACATTTAGTAAGCAGTAGTAGTTCATCAATAGTAACTGATGCATACCTTGCACTGCATCAATCCACCACTCAATGTCATCCGAGTCAGTTGATGAGTAGAATGCCACAATGGCTTCACCAGTGTTCTCAAATGACGAATCTCTAAATACCGGGCAAATTACACCGTAACCTCGAATATCATATAGATTCGGTGGAATTACAAATTCATCTTTAATTTTCTGATCACATTTTCCGTCCTCAACACACAAATTTGTAATTTTGGTAAGGGTCTCTTCATATAAATTAAAAGCTACCAATGTTTCATATATATGCTCGTACAATAATTGACGGCTTTGGGTCATACGATCTTCCATCTTTTAGCTATTAGAATTTGCTCACACACTAAAAGTTTAAACACACTTTTGCAGATGATGCTCGCTTTAATTGATTATTGACTGCTTTCACACATGCACATGAATTTTGAAAGGACTAGCATTGAGAACACTATTTTTGAAGTTTTTGAAACACTGCGTTAAGAGCTCCGTCGATCAAGTCTGCAGATGCCACTGGAACGGGAAATGTTATTCCTGCTCTAACTCTAATTTCACAGCTGTTGTCTCCTTTGCAGATGATTGATACTTGTGCCTATGACAAAAATGTTTCGATTAAAGACCTCCAAATAATCGAATTAATCCGTTTGTTTTTACCTTTTCCATGTCGTTTCTATTGTCATTATTGACGAATATTATTCGTCTTTTGTAGTCCACCAACAGACTGGCATACACTTCTTTACAGCATTTGAATGGACAAAAGAGGTAAGCCTGTACTGGAGCTAGTTTGGGATGAATTATGGATTTTGAAACCACATTGGCTGTTGAGGAATTTTTAATATAATTACTTGCGGGCTTACTGTTAGATGAGATGCAGATGATATGCGGAGAATAAACATAAACATGCTTACCTGTTAACTGATCAAAAACTTCCCATTTGACTAAAAAATCTTGGTTCCATGGTAGCACTTCCGCTGTGACCAGTAAGTTTCCACTACCCCTTTTAACTATTGATAGACCATTAATTTCTACCTGATTTGTTCCCAGGAACTCCTCTATGGTTGATTTCAGTTTCACTGTAAAAAGGTTAATAATATTGTTTAACTGCAAGTAGTGTATATTACTTTAAAGTTCAGATATTCAAAAGTTTACCTAAAAGTTGCTTTGCCCAAACATCTCCTTGCGTTTTTGTTTGTACTATCAGCTGGCCACCAATAATAGGAGAGCTTGTTGTTGTTGCAAACCTTGTGAGGTCAGCAAGTACAGGCTTGTTACGTTGCAGATGATTTACAGGATTTTTGTCCACATGGAAAGCATAAATTGACAGACCTTCAGCTGAGGGAAGTATAGCTTTTCTGAAAACCTTGACAGGTCCGTGTACTATACCGTAACTGCCTGCTGTTTTTGTGATTTCCGAAACTAGGAGTTGAGTGACACTAGCCCGTGACGTATTCATTGTCATCACTGGAAACCAAGGAAATGGCAACAAACGGACGGCTCGATAAGCAAGACTTAATAAATCTGCTTCAGGCTGTACAAGGAAGTGTCTTTCTATTTGGACCGGTTCGGTGCTTTGTTGAAATTAAAAAGGTAGCAAAACACAATTTTACGGGACGCCAGTAATTGTTGCTGCAAAAGATGTTCCAATTTAATGTTGACATTTTGTGGGTAATTTTGTGGGTAATTTTTTTCAGATTTTGACTCAAAATGGCATTGAAGTCACACGAGAAGACCAACCGCCTAAGGATTTTAATCGAATGTATGGTGGCACTGGAGAGATAATAGTCATTACAACTACAGACTTTATAGGCTTTTTTATCGAATTGAACATGTCCAGTCTGCGGTATTTCAGTTATTTATTTCCAGTCATTTTCATACCAAATTCTTGAATTAAGAAATAATTAATTACACGGTATTTTTGGTTCTAGCTTGTTTGAGTATCGGATTTTACAGAAAATCCTTACAACGAACTCGGTGTTTCCATTTAGGCATGGCAGCCTACAATCTACTGCATTAGTTGGAAAAAAAGTTTTTCTTTATGGCGACGGGAAATCAAATAACATTGGAGCAGAATACATTAGACTTAACTGTGGAGATGTAACTGATGATCCTGAAAAAGCATGGGCCGTTATTTTTACTACAACTCATTGCACTATGAATGAAGAAGCATACATACGTCTTTTTGAATTGTGGAACACGAAGAAGGTTGTTTTTAAAAGCGTAAAATGGCTTCTGGAATTGCATGCCATGTATGAAGGCTGCCAGTTCTCGGATCTGTTGTCTAATAAGTTTGGAAGAGCTACAATGTTTGAAGGACTGTCTGTGTTTATTCCTAACTTTGAAAGACTGGATTTAAAAACTAGAGAGGAGCTCAGATCGTCAGGTTTGCTGCAAATTTACAGTTAGATTTTACTGTAACCATTATTCATTCGAGGTAATATCAGTTTGGTTTCTGTTTTAGTTACACGGAAGTTTGTGGACGGTTGTATTGTAGTTGTTCCGCCTATCGATTTTGATATCGCAATGCATCGGTACATCATCAGATACAAAGGACTCGTTTTGTTGCTTAATTGGCTTCAAACTGCAATAGAAAGGAAAGAATATCCTCCAGTTGACAACTTCCGTTATAAGCTAAGACAGAGAGCAGATCTCTTATCGGATATTTCCTTAAATGGCGAAGTTATAAGTTTCCATCCTAGTGTTAGTAATAATGTCAAAACGGAAATCACTGAAGCTGTCATACGATTGAACGGTAAGATCTGTGACAATGATCCAACCATAATTGTGTGCCCGGAGTTGATTGCAGATGATGTCCCAAAAGGGAACGTATTAACAACTTTATGCATGGTACGTCTAAAATTACTGTTTTTCTCTAAATGCTTGGTTTTATAACAATGCTTCTGACAATTGGCAGTAGATAATCTAATCAATTTGGTTTGATTCTTTTGCAAACTAGAAAAGCTATGTAAAAGGATTTTACCAGCACACGTGTAGATATTTTTGCAAGCCTATAAAGTTCCGTGATGAACTTAAAGATTATCACAAGATCTTTGATAAAAAAGCTGGAAAGCTTGTCCTACGTAAAGTAGTGCTGCGTGTGGGTGAATATGAGCTGGACTTTCTTATGAGTATCGCGGAGAAAATTGGTTTTACGTGAGTTCACTTACTAATTGTAATATTGTAGAGCAGTGAGCATTATAGTACTTAAAAGTATTTTTACTTTCTATAGTGTCGTTGATACCGTTGAAGCTGATGTTTGGATGTTCGTTGACAATATTGACCGTACAAGCGATGAAGCAAATATACCTCAGCATGTATACAAGACCACTTACTTTGAGAACCTTTTTAAATTTGGATGTAAAACGGATATTAAATTCTATAGTATTACTTCCAGAGAAATACAAGAATTTTCTCAAACTACTTCCAATGCAAAGCAATTTGCAATTACGCTCCCGCAAGTGGTACAGGCAGAAATGGAATTAACTGATAGTCCAGCTTCATCAAACCCTGTCCAAAAATTTCCTTATGAGTTCTGTGACGACCGGTGTTTGCTTAGTTTATCATCGCCGGCTACACAGGCGTTTACCAATGAGTTTTTAGCTTTTTTATACTCCTTTGGAGTGTCTCTGGAGATGTTTCAGCTGAAGAGACAATGGCCCATTCATGTTGACCACTTGACTACTGGACAATCTATGGTCGTCGTAGCAGAAACTCCAGCAAGTATTTTCGGACACTCTGGTCTCATTAGTGCTGCTGGCCGATACAAAAGTGACGTTGTTGGGCGAGACAAATACTCCTTGATTTTACGTATGTACTAAAAGTAACTCTTTGAATTGAAATTATACCTGAAACAAGTCGAATTTGAATATTTATAATTTCAGACACACTGCCAAAGTTTTTCCGCAAACTGGGCATTGCTGTACAGCTTGGATACACAGAAGACAGCGAAAATGTTGTTGGCATTTTTAGTACAAAAACCGGATACGAAAATGTGGAAATCGGAGGAATCCGATATATTGCAGATGATAGTAAATTGGGATGGGAGATAGAAATACTGAGTTCCGTCATTGGTAAGACAATGTCAATAATACTTTAACTAAAAAATTGATGTTAGTGTAGCAATTAATTTGTTCTTGTAATCCAGATTGTATTCAATGCAAGCCAACAACGCTTTCAGTGTTCCGCATGCCCCAGGTTATCATACGCTGTACCCAGCATAGCACTTTAGGTTGTTACTGCCGTGACACTTATGGAAAGGATATTCAAGAATGGACGAAAGTCAGTCATGACTGGAATCCTGTATTGCAGATGAATGATGAAACTCGAGACGATGGTGTCATACTGAAAATGAGCCCCTCGCAAATTAAAGCACATTACGATAATAAATCCAGCACTTTACGTTCATTGAAAGAAAAGGATGTGCAAGAGTTTCTTGGCGAACTAGACAATTTGACGCTGGCTAGCATGATAAAAGTACCAGTTATTTGTAGGTCATGTAGTTTAGGAATCAGCCTAGTCAAAGTAAAATTGGTGCAGCCAATTCCAAAATGTTCAATTTGCCAAAAACTCGATGCAGTTGGAATTTTTAAAGGATGGTGAGTTTGCAATTACTGGTAAGCTAAGGTGTTCATCTAATCTTTAAGTTTATGTAAATATTTCATTTTTTCTGTAGGCAAGCGGTATCAAACGCATCAAATAGAAAGCCGGCGACAATTGAAACTGGTTAGTTTAGTGGTTTTCATTTATCCTTACATTTGTGAATGGTTAAATATATCGTGACCATTGTGACGTGACCAGTACGATAATCATGAGCTTTATTCTAATATTTTAGACTTTACTGGGTTGTTTAAAAAAGTTGCTAACGCCAAAGGTTTAAAACTACCCGAAACTGACGAGGAAGATGACAAGTTCAACGAAAGTTTGGAGACTTGTTCTATTCAAATTGGAAACTTTGAAGTCTGGTTTTCATCTAGCTTGGATTCGCAGATTCTGATTGATCTTGAGGCAGCCGTAGATAAAAATGTGTATTTAATTTGCAAAGAAAATGCGTGCTTTATGGGTTGGCTATTGGAAAATGACAGTTTGTCACAGAAAAAGTGCAATAAGCATAACTTGCCTACTTAATACTAGTTATACCTGTAGCTAACCCTTCAAGTTTGTGTACACATTGACTAAACTGAGATTCTGATAAATAATTAAATAAAATGACAAATCATTCATTTATTCAACAAGAATGAAATCATCTGCAAAAAAATACAAGCTGTCTTAATTTTGTCTAATATTTAGACCTTCGAAAATACTAAAGTACAACCATTTCATACATGCATTATGACTTATCATCTGCAACATGCAAGAATAATTAAGTATGTGACTATAAATATCATATTAAATCTCAATTATCGCAGTATAAGTCCCGTCAGTAACAGCTGCAAATCTGCCTCTGTATAGTGTAACAAACACATTCATAACGGCTGGGTGACTTCGATCTTGATTACGTATGACATCTTCATGTGTCCTAATTTTAAGGATTTTAAAAAGAATCTTCCCCTCCTGTTTAAGTTTTTCTAAAAAAGATGAACAACACTGCAACATCTCTCTAAAGACACCGTGACTTATAAACTTATCCTGACATCTAAACATATATAACACTTACTAATTCTTTCAAAGTCAATTTTGTGATCCATTTTGCGGGACTTCCGGTGCTGTATAATGCAAGTCACAAAATCCGTTTTTTAACGATGGGCTCCTAACAAAACACCCTACAAGCAGCCAATAGCAAGATTATCAAACACGTTTTCCAATTAGTTGTTACTTTCTTGAGATTATAGTACTTACACGGGTAACGACAAAAGTCTGATTGTACCGAGCCAGGAACTTTGAATCGGCACGACTGTTCCTTGCGATATATAATTAGACTGACGTTGCCAATTTCGTACGTTCTCTCCCCGTTGATTTCCGGTAGGAACTCTTCCCACGAGTCTTTGTTTTCAGGTTTGTTGTTAAAAATGAGCCATTGATGAGCAACAATGAACAAGTATAATGACGATCCTGTATTTATTGGAGAATTAAGGTTTAAGTAAATAGGTATTTAAGTAATATCGACAATTATACAGCATGAAGGATATGTAAAAAATATTTTCTTACTTGACTCCGATGTGCAATGTGAGGATTCTTCACAATAGCTTAATGTCACAGAAGTAGTTACTGCTGGCTTATAGCAATAAGGGATGACACAAAGTGAGATGAATGTACCGTCCTCCAGCCTCAGTGTCAGACACCAAGATAACGCATCAGTGAATAATTTCACAGTTTTTCCAGACTTTCGTTTCACTGTGATTGGTCTTTGTAGCAGCTCCAGGAGGATTTTTGCCCATAAATGTAGTGAGGGTGTAGTACCTCTGCGAACTGGGGGAGGAAATTTACCAATTTTTCGATCTTTCGCTGCTTCCTGCATAATCTGCAAGACTTCTGATGGATAAATAGAAAACGAAAATTATCATGCAACGAAACTGGAACTTTTTTCAATGAGATCCGAACTGCTAACCTTGCTTAAAGATCTCAAGGGACGTAGCTGTTGTTGGCTTCCTGTCACCCATAGTCACTACCTACTTTCAAATTCTCTTCACTTGGTATAAATTGTTTAAGTGATTAACTAGTGCCTTAAGTTTATCACATGAATACTGAGCTATCCTTCTAACAACACATTCGTGTAACCCTTTTAAGTTGGTTCTCAGCTTATCGGTGTAACTGTGTAAAGCAGCCTATCATCATTAGGAAGGACGTTGGGATTGAACATTGATTTGTTACACTTTTGGACACTTAACTGGTTTGTGTTGACATGCAAGCTAGCGACAGGTGATTTCATTAGAAACGGTATGCAGAGTGCGGTTTGTTTTCACTGGTTTAGTCAAAGTTTAGTCAAAGCTTGGAAAGTTTTAGTTTGCTGAGATTAATCGAAAGCATTAATTACGTACCACTTTACGTAGAAGCGAAAAGTGACTTTATTTGAAATGGATTCCATTAAAAAATATAACGACTTCAATTTTGTGTGGATGGGAGTAGAGGTTAGTTTTTGGTATCATGCGACTTCATATGTAGTGAAATGGACTATTGCAGATGATAGTATTTTTTAATGGACTTATTTTTTGTACAGGCTAACCATTTAAGGCGTACTGGAAACAACTTTTTAAGTCAAAAGGTATTTGATTGCGACCAGTTGATTTTACTCTTGGAACGAACCAACAATGGAATCACGTTTAAGGAAAATCAGATGGAATATGAGATTTTTCTTGAGCTGGAAACTGGAATGTTGCTAATCGCCAACTTGAGTACTTCAATATTGACATCCTTCTGTTGGAAACCAAACTGCGAGGAACCTTCCAACGGAACGACAAAGTTCTTAACGTGTGAATCCCATGCGGTCTCCTGCCTTGCTGCAGATGAAAATCGATGCATCAAAATAGGTATAAACATCATGTTTATTTAATTCTGCAATGCAATTGATCATAAGTAAACTATCTTCATTTATTAAGATTCGGAAAACATCTTGTCAAGTGTGCTGAAAGACTATATGATTCGTGATGTAATGAGTGCGGCTTTGCGGAATGCAGCTACTGACGGTTAGAACTTTACAATAATTTTAGGAAGTGAAAAGATTGACATGGATTGACTTATTCCTTTTAAACTTAATAGAAATTCAGGACGCGAGGGGAATTGCTGACGCTATACAGGAAATGTTTTCCAGAAAGTTTGTGAAGCACGTCATTAAGGGTTCTTTAGTTAACACCAAACTTCTGGAGCACGAGATGACCAAAGTTCATACGTTCCTAATGACCACTATCTTTACCCATGGATTCATCTCCATACGAAAAAACAAAGGGACAGGCATTCTAGAATATGCAAATTTGAAACGGAACCCCAATGAATGGAAAACTATTTGCAAAGAGTTTGGTAATCTTACAGTTTTAAGAGTATTTTGTGTGACTGTGTGCATTCCCATTAACTGATATCCCTCTTTTAAATTTAAGCTTGCATTCTACCGAGCATTAGTGGAGGATACATGTGCGTGGCAGATATTGGAAGACTTGGCTGGAAAGACGTTGTCATAAACCATGCATTAACGCTTATGAAGTTAAGCTCTTGGGAACAGGTTAATGATTCTCATATCCAGTACTTGAGAATGCAAGTTGAGGCATCAGAGTTTGGTAGAATTGACATTAACGACAACATTTCCATCAAAACAAAGAATTCCGACGTCTATGTGCTTCGATTCAGACAACAGTTTAGATTTTGCACAACAAAAGGTCTGTACTAATTGCTCGTTCAGATTAAGAGTTTGCAGATGACTGTCATATTAATTTTTTTAACTTATGATTTATTTCTTTTGTTTTTAGGCTGTAACGTAAAGTTATATGGCTATTCTGTTTGCAGTTGTAGTTCAATTCGGATGTACGTTTCCTTCTGCGTATACCTCAGACCAATTGATAGATATTGGATTTCTTATAGAGGATGCTACCCTGGAGAACATATAAATTTCTGGAATGAGTTAAATGATCTTTATGTCCATGATGTTAAGAAGGATGAAATAGAGGTTATAATTGAAAGGACAGTGTACGGCTCAAGTGAGGAGGCGGCTTCCTTTTGTACTGGAATATTTATTGCATTAGTATTCAAAAGTTGGTTTACAAACAATGAGATTCGTATTTTAAATCTGGAGCAGCACTGTGGAAGGTTTTCCTGGAGAGCGTTTGGATTTTTACTAAGTGAGCATGGGATATTATTAGAACCAACCAAAGAAATTGGGCCGAATGCCAGAGAATTGATTGATATAGGAAATCATGGGAAAGACAATCATGGTTATTGGCCTTTCATTTATCATTGTAAGGAAGAAGGCAAGGCCTATCTAGGTGTTCATGTAGTTGTAAAAGAAAAAGATGCGTTTATGGCTCCTTATCATTTATATGGAATTGACAAAAGTCGCATGGGTAAGTGGAAAATTGCTAAAAATTTAGAAGAGTTCAAAAAGAGGACAGATATTGTAGCAAAGCTCCGAAAGTTTGAACATCTTAACGCTTTTATGATGGAAACTACTTTGATCTTGGGCTACCTAGGGGCACAAGAACTAACCTCTATTGAAACACTTGATAATTCTTATATATCAAGTACCAAAATCCACCCTTTTCAAGGACAAGAAATACTACGTGCGGTTGAGTTTTTTGCAAAAGATTCTAAGTGTTACCGGTCGTTTAAGTTTAGTATTACAGATTGTGGAGCATGGAAAAAAGTTCTTGAACCAAAGCAAAAATTTATATTTGCTATTAACCGGATGAATCCAGTTCGAAAATAATAAATCTTCTTGTGTGTAATTCTTGCAGATGAATGCTAATCAGTGTCAACCAAGAAATAAATCATGTTTAACGGTTATATAAATTTGTAAATAATTAATCAAATTTCAAAGAATGTTTGATAATTGCAGAATAATTTTATTAATGACCATTAAACCATTTATTCAGATTTGTTTGTAATTACGCTGCTTCTTTGATGTTACTTTTAATAAAGTGTCATGTTATTTACTTACATTTACATGATTAATTTTTACATGATTTGTCAAAAGTCTCTCGAGTGCAGCATAGTTCGGCAGCTCAGGATCTTCATTCTTTGTATTGACGGTCCATGTATCACAAATAGAACATCCCAACCCTTGTCGCCTCTCGTCAACTAAGATTTCGATGTTTCGGATATAAAACTTGTCCACGTCCTTATCATACCTTATTAGAAGCGATTGTGTAGCTTGCTCTTCATCCAAACCTTCCGTTCTGTCATATGCCCGTGTAATTAAATCCTCTCGAAATTTTAATGCAAACTCCTGTTTCTCAGATCTGCAATAATATTTCAAAAACCTTACTATCATATTCAAAAGCACTGCTCAGCATATTTCAAGAATTGAAAGTAACTGCTTGTTTAGCATATCTAAAATCTTACGTTTTTTGCACTTTTGGCCAACTCGTTTCCTTCCTGTCTCCAGTGTCTGCCGAAGACTTTCTTTTGATACCAGTCGATCTCAAAGGTTGGGATGATGTGTTGTCTGTATCAATTGGAACACCGCAAGTGTCCGTCTTTGGTTTTGGAGGTGGAGGACATATTGCAAGATGACCAGGGGGATTTGCAGATGATGTTCCGGGTTGCAATGCATGTTGATGGAGTGCTTCTGTTTGTCGGGTGATTGCTGTTGCAAATCTTGGAACAGCTATAAAACAAATACAATATATACTTTATCAAATATGCGTTATAGAAAACAACAACAGAAACTTTTAAATTGTACCCTTTTCCAGAAGTTTGCGTAAGGGTTCCAGCTTAGAACTTTTTCCCTTCTCGACATGCCTGTTGATGTCTTTAAGACGCTCCAACAGGTGGTTTCCAACGGAAGAGTGGTTTTTACACAATGTCATCATCGTCTGCAACTGCTGGTTTGCTATAAATTGCGAATTATTCTGGAGTGCAGATGCTTCCATAACATTTGTAACTGTAATCCAACATGATGGACATACTCCGATGTTATGAGTGTCCAAAAGACTTTGCTGGAATTCGTCATACTTGAACTTCTCTTCAGCAGGGTCCACTTTTTTGATTGCTTTAATAAAATCCAGCAGCTGCAGCCTTCTGTCAAGTCCATTAACCTCCAAATATTCTTGTCCACAAAAAATGCATACAACAGTTAAAACTTCACTGCTCATTTTGCTAATATTCATTTTTATCTGTGGTAAATATTTACGAACGGTGTAATCAATGCTGGAATTTAATCACCGATATTTGTGCAGTAACTTGTAACAGGTGATGAGCGATTCTGGAGAACATCTGTTGAGCATAGCATCCAACTTTTATGTATTGTATTTTAAATGTAGGTTTTCGCGCGTACTTTTTAAACTCTATGCTTGCTTATTTGCTTATGAATAGAAATATTTCCAATTGAATGCTTCTGGGGCAATAATTAACAAATACACATTGCGGATGATATGGTTTAATTACTTTATTTAATGCTTGTAACAAAAACTGAAATTTTATTTATTGATATTTTGTTTTATAAAAAATCAGAAATGAATCTTTGACAACGAAAACCTGGGTCTTTTTGGACTGCGGCTAGTAAGCTGACCTGGCGTTGGTATTGCGCTTTCGACTTCACTGGAAACCTGGTTAATTGAATTTAAGAATTAATAGTTATATATGTTGTTGGTATTGATTTCAAAAGAAAGCAGATGATTGCTTTACCAAGAAGTATTTGGCTAACTCTCCGAATGGAATAAGAAGGTGCGGCCATGATGGCTCTGTAGATAGTTCGGTTTCGTTTGTGAAGTACAATTCAGGAATACCTTCATTATTCTTAACTGGGAGATTTTGCTTAAAACTAAGATTAACTATGGCGATAATTTGCCCAATTCCAATGCTCTCTTTCGTTTGGGTATCCTGCAAATGCAGAGATCAATATAATGCGTAGTAGACTACGAAAGGTTTTTAGTGTTATAAAAATGTTACCCACATCAGTACTATTTTCAAATTGAATGCACAGTCGTCTGCAATTTTTATCAATCAGCAGAATGGTGGTTCCTCCGTCGTGTTTGAGGTTCTTGACATTGGCAATATACCCGACAAGATCAACCAGACCATGATGACATTTCCAACTGTTGTCATATAACGAAGAAAAGTTTGTCGCTTTCCTAGAACTAAGCTCCAACAAGTTGCTATCCGGCACTTGTTTTTGAGGTCGTATAATGGTCGAACCATCGCCTGCAAGTTCAATTTCCTCCTTAATGGTTACTGCTGAGCGGGTTAAATTGTCAATCGTGTAGATGATTCCTTCCTTTATTCCGTCAGCCAAAAAGTTGTCATAGAAAACAATCTTGACAGTGTCATAACCTTCTTCCTGAATACTATTCATGTCAATACCATAAACCTATATGTATGAAATAGTAATTATTTTAACACACCGTAAAAATAATCGTTCATCTTATCATAACAATCGGATACCTGTACAATTCTCTTTGTGTTGAATGATTTAAATAAGGTTGCTTCCCGTTCCTTGAAGTTCTGCTCCATCCGTTGCTTCACCAACGACTCCAAATACTGCCGACCTGGTGACAATTCATTGCGACGAGCAGGCTTCAGTGACAACTTTTGACAGTAGGATTACAAAAGTAATTACTATCGTGATTCATTGTGTGATAATGGGGCATAGCGTTAAAAAAGTTAAATTTATTACCCAGATTTTATCACTGATGTCCTTCTTGTGTCCAAGTACTGAGAGAAGATCCTGGTCTGACACCTTTTCCCAATTCGTAATCTTCTCTATTTGTTCCCTTGACATCTGTAGTGGATAGACATTAAATCGAGCATTCTTCTCGAGCGCCTTATCAAGTTTTGAACGTAGGTTATCGCTTGCGTTTTTTAAAATTGTCTGGTACTTTTGGTGAGTGACGATATCTGCAGATGACAATTAGTCACGTATAGATGCCAAACCAATCGTTGGTTTAGTCAGTAATAATATAAGCATAAATTTTACCACTCACCTTTGGTCCCGTTAATGTAAAGTTCATATAACTTTTGAGTCTTTCTTGTCACAAGAATACGAACATTGAGTAAGCTACCATTTTCACATTTAATAGAGTTTATTGGCGTTTCCGCCCTTAATTCTTCCTCATTTGGAGTAAAAAAGTCCTGCAAAATATATTCGTCAATGCCATCCATTTCTGATACTAGTTGAGATTCACTAATTGAATTCACACGGGACATCTTAGAATTACGATGTTATCTGCTAACTAAGCTAGTAATTTTTCGCGTGAACTTCGTTACGAATACTTGGCTGTAAATCACTAATTTGGATCCCGATTGCAATCCGGTTTTAAACTCCAAAATAAATCACTCACCTGATGAAGTTGATCACAAATTCTCAAAGGTTTTCAATTTTAACAACTTTTACATGGCAGTGAAGCTATTTAACTGTTTTATGCCAAAGTTGTATTCTGTCCGAGATGGCACTAGATTGACCTTGAAACTCAACGTTATACTAGACTTTTGGATGATTCTTGATAAAGTAGTTTTGCAGATGAATCAGGTCAAGTATGTAAGGTATTTTAAAGTATGAATCTAACCTCTTGAATATATTTTACAAATGAGCTCCCATGTACAAGTACACCTTAAAGTTGAAATGAATTTAAGACTTAATGTGTTCATCTGCAAAATTTTGGAACATTTAAATGTGCTTGTAGGTTCTGGTGGATACTTTTTATTCGAATTATAAACAATTTTTATTCACTATCATAGTTATATTAACAATTGGTGTTATTTTATTAAATCAAAAATATCTGTTCACAACCTCAGAAGGAAACCTCTTAAATACAAATGATAACTAATGGTGGTTGGAACTAGTCATAGAACTTAACATATTCCTATATTTAAATCGATGGTAGTACTTTTAGTTTTAGTCTTTTAATACTCTGTATTTTAATAGTAACATTTATGAATCTTAATTAAAAGATTGAACTCATAAAAATGATTAAGATGCAACAATTCAAGGGAACGCCGGAGAAAATTCTACTGTTCCAGTACTACTGCTTTAAGACGCTTTTACTAAGTCTACAATCCGATTCGAACTCACTTAATTTGATGATTAGTTGTAATATGTCTAACCATCTTTCTTTCAACGTTTCTGTCGTCTTCTTTAGGTTTCTTTACGACTCCGTCGTGAGCTATGGGCAACAGCGACTGAAAACCGCAAATCGAGCATTGATAGCCTACTTGGTCATCACAAAAGAATACCTCAACTGTCTTATAAAAAAACTTATTTGTTGCTTTCTCATATCTCAGTTTATCTGAGTTGTCCAATTCAAACTTCTGATGAACTCTTCTGTTCCTCTCCAAACCTCTGTTCACAGCTCTCTTCTTGAAATCTGCCACTTGATCTGACCTAGATATTAAACAGCAATATTACACAGGATTATGAGATTTAAACTAACAAATAATGGATTATTAAAGCAGTTATCATACTTACAGTTTTGTTTTCTTTAATGGGATCTGAGGTTTCTTGTCTTCACCAGGGGTGCTGGGTCGTTTTGTCATACGCACGTCATTGGCTTCCGGTGATGAGTCCTTTTTACCTTCCTTCGGCTTTGGCAGAAACGGTATGTTTCTTTTGGATGTGCCTGCTTCAATTGAACCGCTAGTCACAGATGGAACTGCTTGAAACCTTGGTAGAATCATCTGCAAATTTTCCGAAATTCTTGGCAGAACTGAAATCATACATTACAAATTGATTAATTTATAGTTGGTTATCACTGCGCATTGAAAATTTGACTATTGCATTTGCATTGTTGGATTCGAAGTAGACATACCTGCTTCAAGATGCAATCTCAGTGGTCGGACTACTGATTGAAAGCTGTCTAGCTTTGCTAGCCTTTCCTGTGCGGACTTTTGACTTCCAATTTCCAACTTGCTTCTAAGTTCTATCAAACGGTCTCCCAAGATTCTCTGGATTCTAGTATTGTTTGCAGACGACACTGCTACTGATGCAAACTGTTGGTCTAACATAGCTTTTGATGATATTTGGATATTTAATGCCTCCGTTACATTTTTAAACATTACACTACAATCCTGACAGATGGGCGACGTCTTGTTTGTAGACAAACTAGCCTTGACCTCATCATATTCGCTAATTAGTCCAGCTGGGTCAGAAAACTGTAGTGCGTTCAGGAAATCTTGTAAGATGTTTCCCTTTGCATCGGCTTCCGATACGAAGTCGTCACCGCAAAACATACAAGCCACCATTGTCTTGACCTCTTAGATTAAAACTAACTTTCTAACAAAATCACTGAAAACAATTTCCTGAAACTTAATGGAACTATACAGCTGAGAAACTACATCAGGCTAGACAACACATAAACAAATCCACAGTCACCTGTTGAGGAATCACAACAAGGCATGTTTGTGCGAACTCACTCAATAACAAACAAAGCACCCACTGCTCGCTTGTATGTATTGCCCACATGTATAAGACAATGTGGGTAATATTTTCCTTCATCCACAAAGTTCTTATAGCCACAAAGAACACTAATTAGTATGCACGATATTTATTTTCCCAACTTGTTCATGTGTGCATAAAACATGTTGTAATGAAGTAATTAGCATAAAAAGTTTCAAAGTGTGAGGTGTTCTTAATTAAAAATTAGTGCGAGGTAATATGCATTGCAGATGATGAAAAATTAAATATTATTTTGCAGATGAATGATATGCGTACAGAGAAATACTACTTTATTGAAATCCATAATTATGAATCCACGCTTGCATATTTTGCTACAAACTTGGCATTAATTAATCTACAATTATAAACTATTAAAATAAACTATTTTCATGAATTATATCCATTTATATTGCTTCAATCATGAATATACTAATTACTACTATTATAAGACTTTAATATTCTTCTCTAATATTTTTGTGGGCAATTTTTTTATTACGTAAGTTTATTGTTATTCTGCGGGAAAAACTTCCAGGTATAGCTGCCTCGTCTGAATGCATTTTTTTCGTAAAGCGTACGAATAATAAGCGAATCGCACAACATTTAATAAAAGAGAGTATGTTATCCATGCTCCTATTAACGTATGTATGATAAAGAAGAGCTTTTCCAAACTGTTCATATCTTCCCACTCCTTTTCAATTGAATAAAGGAACCCTTCAATTGATACTGAGCCTTTATATTGAGGCTCAATATCTTGCATTAAACGCAAATTAGTAGAATTTAATGCATTCTGACGAATCATAAACTCTGGTACAAGATACTCAATCTTAAATGTCTTATCGACACAAGAAACTGGATTGCTCTGCACGGTTTTTTCCAACTGATCCAGAACCAGTGAAGTGTTACCTGGCATGGTAATTTTTATGGCTCCCATTGTCGAATTACAGTCCACTTTGGTAGAAGTAATGTTTTCCTCCTTTATCGTCACAGTGCCAAAGTTTGTGAGTGTGACGGAGCAACTGTCCTCATCTTGGAAAACGATGGGGTCAGATTCCTGATCGCAAATAACATTGCAATATCCTGACTTTCCTTTCCCGTTAATAAGGTCCAGCACACACTTTGCATCCATTATGTCAACGTCATATGAAGTAGGAATTTTCATGTAGTTGCTATTTCTTAGTGGCACCAATCCATCCGGATTTGCTAACGGGATAACAGTGTTAGATTCACTGGAGTATATGTAAGTTTCGTGGCTAACGTCTATCTTGCAAGTGTGGCCATCAGGACTTTGGAATGGGATACTGTGAAATTGGTATGCGTTAAAATTTTCTCTGGTAAGAGGCACAGCTACATGAAAAAATATTCTATTGTTCTCAAAGGAACAAGCGGTTAATTTTTCTTGGTACAAGACTTCAACATCCTGTGGGTGGATAACCAGTTTTAGACCTTGTCCTAATTTTCTTTCGATTCCTGCGTACTGTTTGAATAGTGATGCTGGGGAAATCACTGTTGGGGATAGGATGCCAGATAGACAAAGGCTACTTTCCATTGAAGAAATTATGGATTTTACATTATCCAGTATTTCAGCGGAAATATTTATTATATTCCCTAAAATACCGGATAATTCTTGAAACAACTGTCGATCTGCTGTTGAAAGACTATCCCGGATTTTTGAAGTTTCCAAATTAAACATTTTATGTATCCAGTTCAACTTTGTGATTGCCGTTGTTAGGGTTTTAATCCGTCCATTATTAGCCTGGATAACGTTAGCATGGTCTGTCTCTGAATATTCCTCAACAACTTTGTCTGACCCTCCAGTTGGCAAAAACAGCGTCATCAAGGATGGAAGTATATGGAAAGCTGCCTTTCCAACCATTGGAAGAAATGCAGCTCGTTTTGGGTTGGATTCTGAAAACAAGAGACAATAGTATCGAGGGTTATAAGGGTTCATTATTATAATTTTGAAAAAAACATATTTAGAAACTCACTGCTTCCATTAAAGTACTTGTTTGTACTGTCCAGTATGTAAGTATTTGAAATGTCCACGTTCCGAAACTCTAAGCAAAAAAAATGTGATAATATGTCACATCGTAGATAATATTATAAAAAATGTTGCATATTAAAGTTTCAACTCACCGTGTAATGTGTCATGGTTTTGAATGTCATTTTTAAAAAACTCCCAAGCAGATTGCTTCAAATTCAAGGACTTTGAGTGACCGTATTTGACACTACCAGGAACAAAGATCTTGGATGTGACCTTTTGAAATTCGTTCGAAAGTTGTATCAACTGGGATAACGCTTGCGTTGGCTTGCAGGTCGTGTCCATATCATCACATGGTGGGTCAAGTGGATGGTGAATGAAATGAAGGTTCGAGGAATTCAAGAATAAAAGCATTTCTTCATGGTATAGCTTCATGCTAAGTTGTTTGATGTGGACACCTAACGCCGGGGTCAAGGAAGGCGAAGCAGCAGATGAAGACACCCTTAAAAAATAAGACCAATTATTTTCAACACTGAATATTTTTGTTCACTGAAAAGCGTAATATCCTCTGCAAAATTTGTAATCTTGGATAGAAGGAAATGTTACCAAAACTGCAGGAGGGTGACAATCGCGATTAATGATCGCATTGTTTTATACTGCATAATTTTCAGTTACGTTCATAAACGCCTTATATTAAAAAACGTTAACTAATTTTTACAATTTGAGAAAACTTAAAACTAACTGAGTTAAATGAACAACTGCATAAGAACAATGTGCTCGTGCAAACAGCTAAATTGAAGTGTGCTGAAGCAAAGGCAGACTGCAACCCACGCCAAACCGTTTGAGTCAGTGACTCATCAAACAAAAATCCAGTATGAAGTAGCTTTCCATGCAATGCTATATTAGTTTCTTCATGCTTGTGTTTATCTAGACATTCCTATGTAAACGGTATATGCAGCATTTACGTACTTGAAAGTTAAATACAATTGCAACGTAAAGAATAGTATGTATAGCCAAATAATATGCCGAGACATTCCTGGCTTTCTGAATGAAAGGATTCGACTGAGATGATAATGGACACATGCAACTTGCGTGATACAAGTCAACAAAATCATAAAAATTAATGAAAGAACAATTTATTTTTGACAAATTATTGATTTAAAAAATAATAAACGAATGTAAATTAATAAATGGAATATCAGTTGTTGCGATTTGAGGTGACACTGGCAGGCAGGGGTCTCAGCTTTATTCCTGATGAGTTTCTAGCTGTCTTTTTCTGGGCTCCTCGTCGATTCCGGACTATCTGGATAAATGTCCACACACTAAAGAGAAATGGAATCGTAGACGCAGCCAACAGCCACATGGAAAGTTCCAAAATGCTATCACATTTGCAAATCAGTAAAACAGGAACAGTTGCTTCCACCGAGTGCATTGGGGTCAACAGTGCTAGCACAAGGAACAACGATTGCATGGCAGCCATCTTCCTGAAATATAAAATCACAAACATTACTACTTGAGTTTACCAGCTATCAATGTACAATTACATGCATTGTATAAACAAGCTAACAATTTTTACTTACAATATTTCCTGGATAGTGGTCCTAGAATCGTTAGAATTCAGTTTGAGTTAAAAAACGAATTGTGACAGACACTGGACGGTTTATTTAAAAATTGACGGACAACAAAGAACTGAAACTTCCTGCGTGCTTATTGTGGTAATGTAAGATGATGAATGAAAGCCTAATTGAAGCTGCATAGCTCTGTGTGTATAATGCATTTTGGATTGGTAAGCAGAATTTACGTGTAGGGACCGTCCAACGATACATGGCTGTATTTGTATATGTTGCAATCACAATCCCTGAATTTCTTCGTGAAATGTACCTACAAATGTGAGGAACAGATAGTGAACTATGATAACTATATATAAAAAGTTTAAAATGGTTAACCAATGAAAGTAAACAAAACAAGTGAAGTTCCTCTAAAGTAAATGCAAATGCAATAGGAACAATGGGGCAATGTGAAAACAGTTTATGTGCCATCACAAAGAACAATACAAAATTGTTTAGTATAAATTATGAGAAATGACAATTGCATTGCAAGCGAAATATTTTATTAAAATAATTACCAACAATAATTACGTTACTCTCACGTCACTGCCAGAGAAAGTCACCACTACATTTCATGAACAATCTTAATGAAAGGTAACTAGTATTAGAATTTTATAGGAAACTTTATATGCGTTTGCATAAATGATATGAGAAATGTACTGTATTTTAATAGAAGCCATTATAAACACAACTGTATTTTTGCAGGTGAATATGTTATGAAATTTTGAAATAGGCTGCACTACTAAAACTTAAAGCTTACTGCTGCTGGTAGGAGTAACTTTTCTGGCTAATTGATACAAATGTCCGTTATGTTAGCTAGATTTTTATTACCCACACACTTTCAAAGACCAAATTTGAGTATCGTTGGGATAGCTTCAATGAGTTGTTCATAGTAAATTACGTTTACTACTTAACACTTACAAAGTGAAAAATGGCAAAATAATTGCAAAAGATTGTAACTTTAAATTTACTAAAAGTAATGTTGTAAAAAATTAGTGTGTACGTTGTTACAAGAATTTATTCTGAATGGAGCAATCTTACGATTCCAGGCTTGGATTGGAATTGTTTTAATCCTAGTGTTATTAAATATCTCCACATATTATTTACTGCTTATAATTCTATAACACGTTTTATATTGTCTATTCAGTATTTCAAATGTCTTAAAGGATTGTAAAGTTTTCCTACTTTGTATCATCTGCAACCACAAATGATTACATGATTTGCGTTTGAGTAGTTTTGATTGGATGTTACATTTTTTATCAACGTCGATACTACAATGAGGCAACATTTTTCAAGTCTTCATTCATCTTTTCGCCAGTCTCGGATCCCATCGTCACAGAATTCAATGGAACAGCTTCCAAGGGGTAGTGAGGGTGAATTTTCAAGTTGACAAAGACGGCTTGAATTTCGTTTCTTCTCAATGCGCAACCTTTTGGGATAATTTATATTGAATTATTATATACTAAAATCACAATCCAATCTAATTTAATGGTCCATAATTTTTGGTCAGTTTACCTTGTCTTACAAGCGTGTTCCTGAATATGGCCACCTACGGCTTTGTCGCTATTACCAAACGATAATCCACTTGGATCAGAGGTCACCTCACTCGTCACTATTACAGCCACCCCGAACTATAGAAAAGAATTATTTTACATTATTAACATTATTTTATGCATTGCTAGGTGTTACGTAATATTCCAGTTACCTCAATAGCAATTCTTTGCAGCTGACGTAGCATTACTTTTAATGATTCCTGCCTTGCAGACAGTTCTGCAAGTCCGTTATACTCGGCTCGAAGATGCGAACTAATGGAATCCAATACGATTAATCCAAACCTAAAATCCAAAGAAATAATTGAAGCATGTGTCCCACATTTTCGTATTGTACGGCTAATAAAAATTTGAAACATTACCTTGACTCTGACATTAATGCAATAGCTTGCGCAAAAAGCTGAGATTGTTGTGTGCTGTTATAAGATCTTGCGTAAACCACGTTTTCCAAAGCGAACTCAGGATCAATTTTTAATGCAGATGCGATCTTTTTAAGTCTCTCTGTCCTGAACGTCCCGTTCGTATCTATGTACAAAGATTTGAGTCCAAGTCCGCCATTGTCCACGGATAACTATAAGTAAAATTATGATTACTCGGCAATGCTATTGACACCTTTTAATTGATTATGTAGGTAGTCACTTTGAAATATTACCATGCACCTGATGGCCATATTATGCGAAAAAAAGGTTTTCCCTACAAAAAAAAGTACATAGTTATATATGCATTGTTTATTTCTGGTACTGATTAATCTACTACAAATTTAATACCAGATCCTCCAGTGCCATATATTTCCAGGATTGATCCCGTTTCAACACCGCCTCCTAATAAATTATCTAGAGCAGCAGACCCTGTTGTAATACGCAATAGAAATTTTCGCTGTTCATGGACAACGCTTGCAGTAGAAAATCCCATTGGAATGTATTGCGACGCAAGTTTCTAAACATGGACATTTCAACCAAACGTTACGTACTAATTATCCAAAAATTATTATTTTTATACTTATGAACTTACCAGTAATTTGGAACATTTCTGTTCCGTCATTCCCTTAACGCGCAAAAGTGTTTTCTGAGGAACCAGAACAACTGACCCTACGGTCCGGAAGCCAGAGTCAATCAGATTTTTAATGTCCTGTTCCTTGATATCGTCACCCTGTAAATATTAGGGATTGCAGATGATTAAACAATTATCGCAATTACGTTAATTGACATTTTTGACAGAATTTGTTAAAATTACCTGAATAGCACTAATGGGGTGAGATGGGTCATCCGCAACGTTCACTAATGTTGCCGGAGTCGGTGAAGGGTCCTTTCCAGCTTCAAAATACTCTTGGTCACAGTACGCCATTTTCAAAGTACTTACTTAACTGATCCGTTCTAAATCTTTAAAATCTAAACAAACGTCATTAATTCAGGTGACAATTGTTGCACAAACTATATAAGTACTTATTACACGTCGACTCGTTCAATGAAGAATAAAACTTTTTTGGAAGAGAAATGAAGTAATGAACTGATTTTTTTATGGACTTGTAATAGAACGATATTAAACTTTTGTTAAGCAGTTATTATAGTTAATTTGGTAGTCTTCCTAACAAAACCCACTTGCAGGTGAACCTGCGTTCACTCGTACAAACACTATAAATTGTATTATGATGCTCAAAGCATAATATGTTGTTTTTTGTTACTTTTGAAATTTGCCGCGGTGACTGATTCGAATGCGTAGCGTCTATACTGCTTAATGTCAACAGGGTGCATTGTCACTGTATGGTCTTTGTTTGCAAAACAGTTCTTTGCTTTTTCATGACATTCTACAGCTATGTAATGCTTGGATGCACTGAGCGAGTTACATGACAGCTGAAGTCAGCGTTCTGTACTGCTGCTGCTGCTGCATTTGACACGAGCATTTTTTGGTTAATGATTTTTTCAAACTAAAACAGTCGTACATGCGCTTCAATTAAATTGTTGACGTTTTGTACTACGCATTATTGAGTAAAAACGGATAAAGTTTCCTCTTCTGAAGTTTTAATTTTCTGGACTACTCTATGCTCATATGCTTTATGTGTGACGTTCATCTGCAATAGTTCGTACGCTAAAGTAATGCTTTGAGATGCTTGACATGTTGCAACACAATGCTTCTAGTTTTTGAAAATTTTATTACAAAACTTATTGCTACATTTTCAAGTTCAGATGAACTTTTAACTACTACAACCTAACTAAATATTTTTTTCTGGCATGAACCTTCATGAACAACATAACTTTAAATTATTTCAAACTACACTAAAATCTCAATTTATAGCCATCTCTTACATTATATCCTCTACCAAAATATAACCACCCTCAAAACTCGCCATTTTGGTCTTTCAATACAATTATAAAAGAACCAATTTTGTCATAGAGAGGTTCAAAATGAATAACTAAATATCAAAACTTGTCAGTACTAGTTAATATTAATAACTTATAACAATATTCCATAATAAGAAACAAACAAATTATGGATAGCAAACACTACGTTAGTAATATTAAGATACAATTTGTATTATCTACTCAAACTTAAGGATGGAAACATGAGTTTTACATGTTCTTGAAAATATAGTTTTTGGATAGTAGTTTCAAAATTTTAGACTCTCTCTATTTATGGCATCTATCTAATTATAGGCCCTTCCTGAGAGAGGTGAATTTGCAAATTTAGCCGGTGCTTTAAATTGGGAATTTACGGCATGTCAATTACTTTTATGCAAACTTTGACACAAACTCACTGCTCATTGTAAAACTATGTTAATCTATAAAAATTAAGTTTTAAAATTGTAACAATCCAAATTCTATAAACTGATCAAAGCAAGCTTCAAAATAATTTACAATTGGTGAAATGTGCAAGAGTGATTGTTTTTTAAACTTGCTAGATACTCGTTAAAACTTAATCTAATAATGGAAAAAGTTGCCACAAACTGCAAAGACGGTAAAAGTTCATATGTACATATTTAGATAACTATACCTACAGATTATTCTTACTTTGTTTAGTTTTATAACACAATTATAGAGATATGCTAGAGGGAATCCTCTAATGTATTAGATTTTAGAACAAAATGTTTTGTGATCTTGCATTTTTTTGACATTGAACGTATTATGTCCTGGAGAACAAAAATTCATCAAAGGATGATAAACCAAGTACATTACCAAATAGTGTGTATGTGTTTTCTGTCATGATGGAAGAGTTTGGCACAAAATCAAAGTTATATTAAACAAAATTACAAAAACTAAATGCTAATGTATACATGAAATATCGTATAAGGAATTACTACTCTTTAAAATTTTTTGTAACCTTTTGTACAAGTATTAGAACTCACTGCTGAACTTTGAATCGAAACCTAACCTTACAAAAACACCTTCCAAATTTTATAATCATCGCCATACTTTAATTTTACTGTTCAATGAAGAAATACGTCTAATTTGAAATGGACGAAACATATGATTTTTGTTCGATAGATAAAGGCTAATTTATGATGAAAAAATCGAATTCAAAAATCAGCGTGACAACAATTTGTTATTTGTCAATTCGACGCAAGATCACGCGAAAGCTTGTTGATTTTCTTGAGCATATGTAGTGCCTGATACAAATCAAATCATGCACTTTGGAAAGTAAGCATCAAATGAGCACTCAGCGTGTTGAGTGGGGATTACGTAATACTTCGTTTAGTACTCACTATCACTTCCGTCAGAATGTGGATGTTCACTGAAAATTTGAAATGTACAAGCATTAATAAATCTGTGACTTTGTATGGTATTCTGAATTGCTATTTATAAAAAATGTGAATGCTTACTTCAGTTGATGGTTTTTGGTTATCCATGAGTATGCTGACATAAATTCGCAAAACCGACATCTGTAGCGAACATTCCAATGTTTGGTTTCATAGTGCCGTTGGAGATCGTCTGTATTATTACAAGCATGCGTACACTCGTTGCACTTATATTTTTTAACCCGATCAAGACGGGTGATGTGATGATGAAGTATTTTATATGACGTAAGTCCTTTCCCGCAATTACATTTGTTGTCAAGTGAGGGCATTGGATAAACTCCGCAAATATATATTTTCCTCGCTTCTCTTTTCCGCAATTCATCTGAGTCGAGTTCTGAGGATTTTTCAGAGCTGTTATGCTCAGAATTAAAGTCGCTGTCATCCGAGTTATCGCAGTCATCAACTCGACTTTGCGTCCCACCTGAATCAAACATAATTAAGAAAATTAATTTGTTTTCTTTTATGAATGATATTATTTGTGATTAAGCACTTACTTCGATTACGTAAGCGCCCAGCCCATGGTTTCTTAATGGGAGAACGGGAAGCACGGTCCTCAGATGATTCTCTTGCTGTTTGAGAAAAATATTTTATATGCGCATTAATTAGCATGTGCATATTTATATCACTTTTTAAAATGCTTACATTCATTCCTAGCTGAATGTCTTCGTTGTCTTTCAGGTGAGCTAATGACTTCTCTGTCAGTAGCCTTTCTTGACCTTGTTCCTAAAATTCAGAAATCGTTGTATAATCGAGCACATAGAATTCAGCAAAAAGATTAATTGAAAACTTACTGGAACGTAGCCGGTCAGCCAAAGGAGCTAAAAATAAAATAATTTAACGTTCAAATAAAACATAATTTCTGACAATATACTAGAGGTAGTAAAAATAAATTAATCAAAATACCGTTATCATATTCACGGCTTGTTGTACCGCTTCTGTTTTGGTTCGTCCTTTTACCAGATGATGCATTGGACAATTCGTCATCCACAGGTGGATAAATCTCGGAACATGCTGCTAGCAATCAAAAATAACAATATTACCACTGAAAATTTTTGTTACGTCAATGGATTAAATACCTGCAGTAAATGGGTCATCGTCATCGTCAGAACTTGAAGAACTAATTATGTTCCTCCTAGAGCTTCCGCGTTTCTTTGGACGGGTTACAGTGTCACCATCATCAGAACCTATTTTATTTTGTCCAGAATATTATCGTTCTGTTTATATCTGTAAGTAACGTTTTATAAAAAAATTATGACAATAATTACCATCTCTTGCTGTGGTCTTTCTTGGAAGGCTGGCAGTTGTTGCATCGTCGCTTGGTTTCCTGATTGACTCGTTCAATCCACTTGGCCCTCCTGCTATGTCAGTTTTTCCAGTATAATCAGAATCACTGATATCGCCACCTGTTATAAAAATTATGGTCAAATATTTTGATGATACAATTGTTAAGCTTATTGTGATTTTAACTTACCCGATGATTCCTTCTTCATTTCTGCAATTAAGTCGTCCACCAGCCGGGGGTTAAAAAACCTGCTGACACATTCCTCAAACAATGGTGTATGGTGCTCCAATTTTGAGTAATCATTGGCAGCGATTGGTTTATGTATAAAAAGGGAAAGACCACAGGAAATTATCTGAATTGCTGCACCCGCCCTCGTAAAGAATATTTGATTTGCATCAACTGTATGCTCTTCAAGTACAACATCAAATTCAGCAAACCCTTCTACTGGAACATAAAGACCCTACAATACAAAATTACATTAATTTTCAACTTGAAAGATAGAGATAAGACAACGTGGCCAATTTACAGGTACCTGCTTGCAAATAATGTTGCATGCCGAAAATTTTTCCGCATATCCTTCTTTGTTTATCTTTCTTGTAATCCTGTCCACAAAAGTGAACGCAGTAAAGCAGGGTATAGTTTTGATTTTGAGTGGTGCGGGACCCAAATTAACCAAATAATGTCCACCGAACAACGCCGCAAAGCTAAAGTTGAAGATTGAGCCTGTAAAAAGTATTAAGTTTAATAGTGCAATCGCATACTAACTGCATCAATCTATTTGTACATTTTTGAAAATACCTTCAATGCCTGCATAAATCTTTGTCAACGTTGCGCCAGGCAGAATGTCATCCAGTTTTGTGGTCATCCTTTCCACCATTTGCTGCGTTCCAACAGCGGGTAGTCTGATCTTGTTAAAGTTTGAGACGTACTGAAACGTCTCGTAAGATTTCCGCCTCGCCAAAATAAGATGCTCAACCTTGTCAGCAAACTCATCAAAGTTTATCCTGAAAGAAAAAGGAGAATGTTGGTAATTTATTAGAAAAATACTGGTTTAAACGTGATACTTAATGGCAATGTAACTTACGTTGATGATAATAGGGTTTCCGCCTCAGCATTTCTTTCAATAGGAGAGTTAATGGGGTGTCTCTCAAGAACCATATGATCCAAGAGCACAAAGGATTTAGTTTCTGCTCGAACACGAACTCTCCTGCACTCGAAACTTTGGTGTTGCAATCTCAACAAATCGACCACCTTCACGGAACCTTCACCGAAGCGAAAGTGTGATTTATGTGGTTGTATTACAAAACTGGTTTGTCCCTTGACATTCTTGATCAGGTGGTTTATTTCTCCCATTATTTGTACGTCCTTGTCTTCCAAGCGGGTCATGGCGTCTTCTTTCCCATGAATTGCGGGACTGGAGTCTCTCTGTTGAAAGAGAGAAAAATCTCGGATTTAAATTTGATTTAAATTTTATCGATAATTCATAATAATGTTTGAAAGTGTTTTACCATAGTGCTGCTTGGTCCAGTATCTTCTGGCTTTACAGCCTGAAAGTACAAAAGAGTTTTATGTTAAGTAAACATTTAGACAAAAATTGGCTTATTATTGCCGCTAACCACACACAACGAGTACACCAACAAGCAAAGGTGAATCCACGTCCACGAGAATGTTAGCAAGTAAAATAAAGTATTATTTGAAAAACTGTAAAGCGATTTGCCTCTGTACGATTCGAAACTGTCATTAACCAAATGTAATTCTAGAGAAACTATTCAGAAAATGTTTAAACATTTTGAATGTGGTATAATGCCTAAATGACATTTTTTGGCTAACGCTCTTAAATATTGACGCGTCTTTACTTTTGGGTAAAAACTATAAAATTTTTAAATGTGTTGTCACCTCTCTATGGTTCATTCTAATGCCGTTTGTCACGTTTACATAAGTAGAAACGTATACTAAAATGAAAAATGGAACCACTTTGTAGATGTTGATTGTTGACGATGAATGTTTGAGGAATTTTGATTTGAAGAAATACTAACTAGCAAACATTGCAGTCGATTTTCTTGGAAAGAAATGTGTTTAATTAATCTATTCCTAAGTGTAAGTAGTACCATAGTACGTAGAAAATCATGTCCTAATATATTTCTCAATGTAGTTTGGTACTTGATAACCATTATTGTTTAAAAAACTTTTGCGAAATGAGTAAAAGAATCGTATAAAATTACTTACCGAAAAGTCGAGCTTAGCCACGTACGAATGTATTAAAACGGTGTCTTGCGCCCTTCTGGTCAAGATTTCTGATGTTGGCATGCAGAGTACAGGATAAAATGTCTTTGTATCGCTCCGACATAAAATGGTGAACTTCATGTTTGCCTTTGGCTTCAAAGCTATGAAACTGAACAGCTTTGCGAGTTCATAGTCAAAGATCTCAATCATGTCTCCGGATACCCCAACCATGTCAGAAAAAGCACTTAACACTTCTTTTGTCATACTACTCACATTGTCACTCATCAAAGCTTCCATTAGTCGGACAACTCGGTCATCTAATTTTTCTCTATACTTTTCCTCATTTTTGAAGAGGAAAAACAATAAGAGAAGACGTAATTCATGACGTTGTTCATGATGGATATTGAATATATAGGCAAGTGCCTGAAAGAAGCCAGGTACGTCAATGCAAAAATAACCTCTAGTCAAGCCAAGAATGGCCAGGTTAATTTGTGTGTCGCCGTGGTAATTATATTCCAGGTTTTTGTTGTATGACCTGAGAGATAGGTCACTGTTCAAGTTAAACAGCCTTGTACTTAGCGGCTCATCGTACGTTATAAACTTTTTAAAAAGTTTATTAAAGTCGTCTTCGTACGAGGCAAGTTCACCCGACTTGAACTCTCTCGCCAAATCCTTTCCCAGGATTTCATAAACAAAATCCTCCTTTGATAGCGACATTTTGAGAATCTGCTAACTGCTAGATTGTCAAAACTTTGTCTTAAACTGCGATGTCACAGAAAAAATGGTGGAATTTAATTTCCAGTTTTTATATATTCGAGCACAAACTCACTTCAACCTTTCAAGCACAACTGCTTTGTTCCAACATCATTCAACTACAGAGCTCTAGCGAAGCTCTCACTACTCAAAATCGAAGCACATTAATATTTTAAAATAATTTGTATTTGTCATGGGGGAAAAACCCAAGCCAATTTCTTATCTGTACAATTTATAAATACATATGCAAGAAACGAACTTACACGTTCATACGGAGTGCAACTTCTTGAACGACTTGATAAATGGAAACCCGTCTTTACCTTCTTCAGTAAATGTACAAATAGACCATTGTGTTACAAGTATTATGCTTAAGTATCGCTACAATAGTATCGCTAGCATGAGCAAGCACGTTAACACAACGTGCATTTTAAGGAACATAAAACATTACATACATTACTGTTCTTTTCTCTGTTCTTTCAACTGTTCATTGAGGTACATTTTTGATAAGCTTTTAAGCAAACGGCAAGAGGATTAAAGGGGAATAAAATGTACACAGTATTGTTTCTAGACAAAGTCACTCCAAAGATGTACGGCATAAATAATATAATAATCTCAGCCCAAATATTATACACAAATACATTAATGTTTCCTGATATTAGGTACACGAGTGGAAATGCGTCGTTTTAAATCTGGTTTTAGAAGTATTCGTAAAATATTTCGATTATCACGGCGAAAGTCACGTCAAGTGGGACAAGCCATAGATGCGATTTAAAAATTTAACCGAATGACTTTATCGGTATGAAAGTTAATTACGTGCGGATAAAATTTTCATACTGGTCAATTCGTTCCCATTTTATGAGCATTTTAAGTTTAATTATGTTCCAGCAATTAGCCAAATATTATAACAATTAAGCATTTTTAACGACTTTGACATTCTTAAGTATGCTTTGGTGACTTGGTTTTACCAATTAAAACTTTAAACTTTCAAAAAATCTTTAATTAAAGTTAATTGCCATGCTAATTGTAACCCTAAGTATCTTGCTGTTTTCCAGAGTGCCAGAAGATTTTTAACGCATATATGATTGAGCTTTTTAGAAAATTCGATTTACGATTAAAAATCTTCTGGCACTTAGGAAAAAAGCAAGATAATTAGGGTTACAATTAGCATGGCAATTAACTTTAATTAAAGATTTTTTGAAAGTTTAAAGTTTTAATTGGTAAAACCAAGTCACCAAAGCATACTTAAGAATGTCAAAGTCGTTAAAAATGCTTAATTGTTACAATAAAAGCACGTAAAGAGAGAAAAATGAAAAGATTGAAGCATTCAAATAGTATCAGTTGATGTGTTTCTAGCCACACCATTTACGAATAAGAGTTTCTATTTTAATGACTCATAAGCATGTCCTTTATCAAACATGACTTAAAATATTTCCTTCGACCAAACTTTGTAGCTGTGAGAATTAATATTCGTCCAAATCGGCAAAGATAAGTTTGTATTATTTTACTGGTGGAATTTTTTAAGTATCATTATATTTTGTAGTAAATGGGTTCAGTGTGAGAAAAAAGGTTTCATGAATAAACTGATGCATTAACACATGGATTAAATTTAGAATTCTTAGACCAAGCTTAAAAGAGCTAGCGGCTACGTTATGTATTACTTTTTATAGTTAAAAGGTGGCTTTATGCGCTCAGAACATTAAGTCATTTCTGCAAAACTTCATGACTCACATCAAGCTTGGCATTCTAATTTTATTTAAGGTGATGCTACCGAGCACAAAACGTTGAGTAGTCTGTTCTGTATATCATTCTTGAGTAGGCTTGGGTGCATTCGTCTTGTAAATTGCGTTCGTGTTTTATTCGGGTAATTTTCCTCTGTATTTTTAAATTGTCAGTTAAAGTAGTTTTGTGAGTTGCTGGGGGTAGTTTGTTTAATTGTTTCGCTTTCTTTGTGACCTTTGACGTCTGATGCTAATTTATTGTGTTTGAAGTAACGATTCTACCGAAAATTTTAATTCCAGTTAAATCTGGCCACGGAAATACTGTCTTTAAAAAGTACAATTCGGTTAAATTACGAATGTATTTTTTGGAAATTTAATTTGAACTTTGTTGACATTTTTGACAATTAAATAAGTGCACCGTTAGTACCTATAACAGTTTATATTAGTGAACCTGGTGTTGAATTTGCAATCGTGCTCACTAAAAAACATTCGTTCAGCAAAAAACAGTTTAATATATTTCACGTTTTATAAACTTTCCGTAACAATTTCTATCGAATGTTTGGAATATTTTTGGCTATATTTGCTTGCCATCCAATCAGTGCTTCCTCGTTAGACAACTTGTTTACAGTGCTACCTTATTTTTACCTTGCGCAATTATTCCAAAAAATTGTCTCGACTTTAAAAGTCACGTGTAAACTACAAAATAAACTCTGCCATTAAAAGATTACTTGAAATATTAAGGCCAGCCCAACATTAAAAGCGTTGAATCGGACCTACCTAGACTACGTCCACTGTCTAGCACCACAGGTAATTTTGCTTCCAAAAATAATAATCTTCGAAACCAAACTATTTTAAGCATTTTTCAATTTAAAATTAGTTAATGGGTTAATTTATCATCTCGCATTGACATTTTGCAATTTATGTTTCATTTTAATACGGCTGTGGCAAATGACAGGACATAGTACTCGGAAATTTTGAAACTGTTTGGCACATGAAATTTTTAGTCAAGATTTTCCAAATTCAAAACTTTTAATACATACAAACTAACTTCGTTGTCTTTGTGGCTTGATTTATTTGAGATGTGCGTTTGCAATTATACGTTTTTAGTTGGTGGGTTTGTATCATTTTCGTAGACTTGATCAATTTATTCAATTAGAAATGCGGATTGCATACTAAGCATTTAATCCAAAACGGCACACTAGAAAACTGATTGCTTAAAGTAGGCATCAAACGCTACTGAAGTTTAAGACCTTTCGTAATTATTTTTTAAAATTCATGTTCGCAGTTAAAATTAGCAAAAAATATGAATGGCGATTAAATGGCCCATCAAACTTGTTAACTTTTGAGTTGGACCGCTAAAGTTTGTTGATGTATATTCAAGTTTAACGGACTCTTAATTAAATTTACAAATGCCTAACATGCATTTTGTCTTTTTCATAAACACATGTTTTTGTGCATTATTTGTTTTTAAAAAGCTAAGCGCCTTTACTCAAGCAATATTTTGATAAGGATTTTGCTAGATAAATACCGTAAAAACTCGTTTTATGCCACATGGCAAAATTTCAAATTTGGCATCTCAGACCAGGCTACAATTCGAGGCCGGTTATAAACCGGGGCAGGGCAAAAATTCTAATTTATGAGCCTTCCCCATAGTTTGATAGTAAAATCACCACAACTTCTTGCAAAATTTTGAACTTTTGGTGAAACTTTAGAAGTTTCTTTTATGAAATTCCGTTGGCACTGTAGCCAGATACCAAAAACCTCGTTAGTTGGCATACTTATACTAAATTTCATTCAAAAATGATACTTATTATATGCTTTTGTACGCCATTTATTCTAAGGCATTTTTGACCCGGGCATAGTCAGGGACAGGGAAAAGTTTCAAAATTTTGCCTCTAGACCCGGCTATAATTCTAAACCAGGTATAAACAGAGGTCCGGGTATAACCCGAGTTCTTACAGTAATAATGTAATATTTTGTACATAAATCATCATTGTTTTGTAGCATTTCATGTGCTATGAATCCATAGTAGTTTCAAAAATTTTACAATATACCTATTTTGTGAAGTTAGAAGTAGAGAAGAAGAAAGAGATATACTGCTTGTGGTTGCAATGTTAGCGCATGTCAATTAAAAGCCTACATTAACAAGTCTGTTGATTATGAAAATTAAAAGAATAATAAATTTTGTTTGAAAATTAGTAAGGTGGGAAAATACTCAGGACTAAATACGTGGAGAAGCACGTCTAAAATGAATACGTATGCGTACCTAAGCATATACTTTTCAAGAATATTTAATAATTACGTTTACTGGCAGCAAAAGTAGATCATCTACCCGAAGAGTATGTGGCTTAGTTAAACAACTTAACGAAAAATATACGACTTTTACACAATGAAAGTGACAAAGTAGCAAGTAGAATATTATATATGACCTTTGAGCATGTGCATAAGCTAACGACAAACTTTTGGTTCACAAAGTTGCACACTAGTAAAACCCTGGTTTTTGTGTTTTCCCTAGACACTTGGGCAGATTTATCAGTCTAACAACGTTTTTAAATAATGTTTCTGATGAGCTTTTAAGCAAACTAAATAGGTTCCAGATCATTATGCACATTTACGAATCATATTTCTAAAAATATTTTAAACATCATACAAAATACATTATAATGATTTGTGGCACTTGAGCTAGGTGCTCATTGCAATAACGTGTGTAATTGGTTGCTTACTATCTTAGTCGGTATTCATATTGTGCGTGGAATTCATTGAAATTTATCATTCAAGTGCTTACATGTTTTTTGCCTTCTGTTCACAGTGACCAAAATGGCCAGCAACAAGAGCGTTGATGAAGTTATTCAGCGAAAGAAAGCGGAAGTGGAAGAAAACCTTGCCACGATTCAAACTGAAATTCGTGACATACAGCAAGCAGGTGTGGTCCTTTTCGATCCCACTGTACATAAAAGAGTTGTTGAACTTGACTTGCTTGTAAAGCTACAGCAGTACCAAGCTCTAGAGGGGGTCTTCCCTGTCCGTCTATTACAGAAAGAGAAAAATCCAGACTTCTGGTTAGCTATACATGCGTTGGTTTTGGACGAACCCGCATTGACATGCGATTTACAAACGCTGCTAGCTGGTTTCATTGTGGCAAACAAGCCCACACTCACAAGCGTCCTGCAACAGGAGTATGACCGCACGCTGTATAAGCTCTCAGTGAAGCCAAAAAAAATCACGGAAGGAATGTTGATTGCAACATGCAAAATGCTGAACAAAGACATTGTGATTTGTGATATGACGAACCAGATAGATATCCATGTATATAAGAATTCAAACGGGGTTCTTGATTTTCACCGATGCCTTTTCCTATATCGTGAGGGGGAGACTGGAAATGAGAGATATCTTCCAATGTTGGCGCACCCGAGAAAGTCGCGAGTTTTCATGAACTATGAGTACAGAGAAATTCCCTGTTTTACAAAAGATAAGCCTTCCTGTTCAGACGAGCCACGTCATCAGAGCCGTTCCGAGCCACGTCAGCCGAGATGTTCCGAGCCACGACAGGCGAGCCGAGCTGAGCCACATCAAGAACCCGTGCCTTTGGAAGTAGAAGGAGATGATTTACCTCCAGGCGGAAGCGATGAAGTCTGCATTAGAATCCTAGAGAATGTGCGTGTTTATCTGATTAGGAAGAGACAAGATAAGTCTAAAATCAACCCGGACGCTGACCTATCCGAATTACGGTTAACAGCTCAGGATAGAGCCGAAATTTTGTCAAAGATTCCGGAAAGGTTTAAAGATTTGGCTGACCCCAAAAAATTTCGAGACTCTTTTCAAAAATTCCACTCAAAAGCCGATCAGTTTGAACCCAGCGAATACAATACTTCAAGTAATGTCAAGAGAATGCTTAAAGCATGCAATTTAGAAGGCGTGTACGAGGTTATCAAATCGCAACCCAATGGACATTGCTTGTTCGAAAGCGTGTCAAATTTTGTGTATGGTGGTCAGCATTTCCATTTTATAATCAGGGTACTGATCTTGACAATCGTCATCAAAAAATACGAGGGGATAGAGGAGGAGCATCTCAAAGTGATTGCCGATATTGGTCCTCATGGCTCAAAATTTGAAAGCAATGACCTTTATGGTATCATTGTAAATCTATGTACTACGGAGTATACACATCAGGAATATCCTGGGATTTTGTCTCTCTATTCCATTTCATATCTAACAGACCTACAAGTCTGTGTCGGTGCGTATAACTCAGAAAAGGAATTTGACGTAAGGATTCAACGTTTTTATGCTTACATATACCCTGCTTACCATTGTAATTTGTTTATAACAATTTGTAATAATTTTTTGTACTTTTTAGCTGGAGAGGAGTGGTCCTTTACTTAGCGTGCATTTTTATTCCTGGAGAAGTGGACTTTCAACAAAAGGACCAGTTTTGGTTTTGCGAGGGCAACACTATGAACTAATGGCTGAGGTTAAGCCGATTGGGCCAACCCGGCTTAGGTCACATAATACTCATTTCAACGTTTTGTTCGGAACAAGTTCATTTGTGGAATCAACGCTTGAGGACTCTGGGAGGGAGGAGAGTTCGATGTTATCTGGGGGAGCACTATCAAGAGCATCCAGAAGGTCAGAGCGAAGCGTTTCGCCCAGCTCCAGAAGAGACAGATCTCCATCCAGAACTTCAACGAGATCAAAGAGTCATGGACGAGCTTTATCAAGATCTTCCCGAGTTGAGCATGGCGAGCGATCAGTGTCGCGTGTTGGTGCAAGAAGTCAAAGTAGCAGGTCTAGAGCTTCTAATACTCGTCAAATGTCTCATAGTAGCGACTCTGACGCAGAGGCTAATACAACGCAAGAAACGGTAATTCCAATATTTTGGCTTCTCTAGTTTTAATATTATTTTCCTGGTTTTAATCTTTCTATGTTTGGACAATAGCATGAAATCGTAACAGCAACTGTGACTAGAAACGAAAAGCACCTGATGCGATTCATCAACGAAGTCCTAGATACAGCAGGAAACCGTGGCAAGGCTTTGGTATTACAAGATCCTTTGTGGCAGCAATCTAAAGAATGCAAGAAGGTTTTTTCAAACAGTCAACATTTCTTCAGAATAAAATACGAGTCCAGGAGAGTTTTTGATGGTTTACTTGCTTTGAGCTTTGAAAGATTCGGTGAACCTAAGGTTACGCCAGACTCACGAAATGAAAATTTCAAATCGTCAATCCATTGGTAAGTTACAGCCATTTTACATTTTGTGACTTTATTTTTTACTTCAAAAGCTGACAAAGACTTTCTTTAGGAGTTCTATTTCCGAACTTTACACCATTCTTGAGGATTTGGCAAATGGCGAAGGACGAAAAGCATACGATTTTAGCAAATACTACCATCTAAGTTATCGTCCAGTTACACCAGTTAGTGCTATTGATGCCCGTATTTCGATTACAAAGAACGAAGATCCAATCACGTATGAGTTTGGAATTGCTGGTAAGAGTTTTTTCTAAGAATTTGTATAAATGTTGTTCCTGTTTTAATATTCAGCTTTTTATTTCCAGGTTCATTGTACCCAATGCGCGTGGCAAAGATTTCAGCCAGCATGTTGATTTACAACGCTGGTCCAGGAAGACTGGCTGTATTGATGTTGACCAATCAACAGCTTACAGTCCTGGTCAAGTACATTAAGCAGCAGAAAGGCTTTCAGGACGCAAACAAAAGTTTTAAACTATCTGAGGATGTTTGCGGGATGTTCTGCGAGAGTCCAGTAAGAAATTATACTTATTATTAATATATATAATTAACGCTTATAAGTTTCTCATAAATTAACTTGCGGTTTTTTATTTGGTGTACCTAGTTTTTTTTCGTTCAACGCCGTGTGCTTGATAAGCTGGAGATTAATTACGGGATTAAAATACTAAAGCCTGGAGAAAGTTTTTTGTCCGTTCCTGGTTCCGCTGTTCAATTTGTAACCCTTGACACCTGCCATTTTCAATACCGAACTGTTGCTACAGACGAATATACTCGTCTCTTGAAAGCACGAGGCACAAAGAACATATTGCATGATTGCGCAGATGACGACTATGAGAGGGATGTTCAAAACACTATGGAACTTTTAAATTCCGGACGCCAGCAGGAAGCTGACCTTCCAGTTGGACCCTTTCATTGCATCTTTCCAGGATGTATGCAATCATATAAGGATGCAAACTCAGCAAAGTTTCACATAAACACCATGTAAGAATATATGATACAAAACTTACTTGTGAAATAAATATTTTGTGGGTTCATAAACCTAAAAAAATTCTCTACATTTTAGATGCCGCAAACGACTATGAAAACCTTGGACCAAGTTTGCGCTGCAGCTGAAAATCCCCTTTGTTATGCGACAGAAACTTTGTTGATCAAAATTTGGCAAAATTTCAATATAGGGTTTTTGGTATGAGAAGTGTTATATAAATTTAAGGGCGGATGACAGTAGAAGTTAAAAAATAGTAGTGTAGTTTGAAGTGGTATAAATTAGAATTAAAAGTTAATATATAATTTTCAAAAATTGCCTTTATAGTTGGGTGCATTTGTCAACAGTGTGCGTTTATATTTAGATTAGACTGTAATTTTTACTATTGTTTAGCTGACATTTTTTTAGTTTGATGATTTGTTCGTAATTGAGAGTATTTCTTATTATTGTAGACCGAAGCAAGATTATTATGTTTCTGCTTGAATTCCTTGTATATAGGGGTTTTAATTTTCCTAAATATTTACCATTTTTATTTGATTTTATTATTGATTAGAACACATTGTATTTTAAAAATAGTACGTGTCAACGACTAGAGTTTTGTGGTGTTTCGGAAATTGGATTATTGCTGTACATAAATTGTAGTAAGCTATTACTTTAAAGCCTGTTAGTGATTTTAGCATAGTTAGTTAGCTACTGCCAATTACCGCATTGGTATTGGTTGTTGTATCTTAAGAGGGCTATCCATGCAGAATGAGTTTGCATTTTAGGTAATGTTAAAGATAAACATACAAGAGAAGGGATTGTTTGGGGCAAACAATTTTTCGATTTTGCGCATGATTTTGTTTTTACGTATAATGCAAAAAAATTTAACGTAATTTTGAATGGTCCTACACTTTCAGGTTTCCACGCTGTAAATTTGGGTTGTGGAGAGTTTTCCAAAAGGATTAATGTTTACCATTTTTGTTCGATTTTACTTTGACGAGTACACATCGTGTTTAAAAATAGTACGTGTCAATGACTAGAGTTTTGTGGTGTTTCAAAAATTGGATTATTGTTGTCCAAAAATTAACAAGCTAATAGTTTAAAGTCTGTTAGCGATTTAAGCATAGTTAGTTAGATCATAGCTTACTAGGGTCTTAATACAGGCTGAGCATTGCGCAGATTTGCCTTTGTAAGAACTGATTGAAAAATAAAAAACAAAGTGTGCTTAGTAATGACATCTACCTGCTGTACTGGAAACTTTTTCACAACGTAAAATTCCATTTACGGATTATTTTACGAGAACGTCGTCGCTGGAGCGCTAGTAGGCACACCAAATTTCTGTGGTTTTGTGCTTGTGTCAGCTGTCTTTGTTGTCATCGCAAAAAATCTGCGCAATGCTCAGCCTGTATTACGATCCTAGTAAGCTATGGTTAGATACTGCCATTGGTATTGGTTGATGTCTTTTAAGATAGCCATTCATTCAAAACGGGTTTGCATTTTATGTAATATGGTAAATGTACACAGGAGAAATGATTATTTGGTCAAATAATGTTTTTGTTTTTATGTGAGATTTTGTTTTTCGTAATATTCACAAAAATGTAAATTCGAATGGTCCTTCCCATTGAGGTTTGGAACTTGGTTGTGGGTAATACTATTAATACATATTTACTTATGTTATGCAGCTGATATTCTTGATATCAGCTAAGCTAACCTAATGCCCTGAAACGGTTTAATTAGGTTGTAAGCTAAGAATGTATAAAGAAAATGTATGTATTGTTTGGTTCTGGAAAATGTAGCTACAATATAATAAAATTATTATTTTGATTTTTAAAAAAATAAGTAACTTTTTTTGTAATTTTGTTGTGATTTTATAGTATGAATTTGTAGGATGCAAAATTCAACTTACTACGTAATGTATTAATATGCATGCATTAGTAATTGCTTGACAAACCAAAAGCCAAAAGCAACACATCAATCGATTCTTTGATTAAATGATCGTGTTTGTACAAAAGCACAATTGACAATCACTTTGCTTTGCAAAAGTAATATGTTAAACGTTGCTTGTGCATCACAAGATTGAAGGCATTATGCGTATTTAAAACCAAACACTTTTAACTAGAGTTAGCGGCTAGTAGACTTTCATCACCGTGATTATTTGCATGCCTAAAATTCGTTCATCACGGGTGATTTAAAAATACCTTTCTATTAGATGCTTTGTTTTAGCTCTTCCCTATTAAATATGGTAATAGAATCAATAAGATAGTAAGTGAAGATAGCAAGGAAACCGTGATGATCAAATAACAAAATTTGTCGTCTACAGATAGTACTGCTATTTCAAGTAGGTACCACAAGTGCGTTTGATGATACATAGGACATGACCACTTTGATTTTAAATTTTTTTTATTGTTTTATGCATTCAGAATACGAAAAAGTAAAAAGGACAATTTAATATTTAATCATTCGATCACTTAACTTTAACAATGGCAATAACATTCAATTTCTGCACTGCACATATATCTTTAGGCTGTTGTAATCAGTCGTTTGTCACGAAGTTCCATTAGCATCCTATGTATCTCCTCACATTTTTCAAGCTCTTCTTTCTTTGTTTTGTGGATCCAGACGGATGCAGAAAGCGTCAGAAGACCTAACGTTACCATTTTGAAAAGATCCAGCAATGCTAATTTTTTCTTCACAGTCTTTTTCACCAATGGAACCAACGAGAAGTGGTCAGAAGCTGAGTGGTCAACGTATTCAAATGCTATTCCAATCTTACGCATTGTAAATGTTGGTATTCCAATCAATTGGGTTTCCACTTCGTTTGTACAATTAGCCGGACCCCGTATTTTGTATCCGTTTATGTTGATTTCTGAATTGCAGTTTAGCGTATATAATGCTAAACCATGGCGGAAATGCATGTCTTGACTCAATTTGAGTTTGTTTTTTTCTGACAATTCAACTCGATGTTGACCTGCGACAATGACTTTCCTGCCATTGTTAATGACCTTAATAACTGGACTTGAATGCGAGGAGCACCGAATTGGACATTGTGAGTCGTCAAAGCTAAAGAGTTCTTGCGTAGTCATTTTTCGAAAACATCCATTTTGGGCATGCAGGGCATGTGAGTACTATAATATAAAATATTAGGTAAAATTAAGTGACTTTTAATCTTTGAAGAATGTGTATAATGTTTTGAAGAAACATTACCTTGCTGAGGTCACATATTCCGTTTGAAAAACAATCCTTGAAAAAGTCGGCATGAACTTGCAAATATTCAGTTTCTCCCCATCCAGACTTCTCTAGGATATATTTATCTGTTATGTCCAACTCACATATATTACTGAATGATGTGGAAGGAACTGGCACGGGACGCAGAATCCTGTACTTCACTTCATCTTGATGTACTGGAACACTAATAAACAAGTACGCATTTCCAAACTTGAATTGGACTTTGCTAACTACTTTGTGGCGGTAATAGTGATCAATGGATTTGAAAGCAGGCTGCCAGTTTGAAGGAAGCTTTCTGAAAATTCTACTGAGTAATTCTTCTAACAAGCCTACTGGAACCCATGCCATTGGTATTTTCCCATTTATCGCCAACTGAATAGCATCCAGATCTGCAGTGAATGCTGGTAACTGCATACTTAACAATTCATTCTCAGTCATTTCATCAATAATGGACCTTTTCAAACCGTCCAATTTTGAGATAGACTTCTGCTGCTCGAAGATCATTTCAAATACACTTGGCACTAAAACCGACATTGTATCGTCAACTCCTTGAAGTATGTTGTCTTTTGCTAGTTCCGGCTCTGAACTAATGCGAGCCAAGTGCTCCTCAAACATTGTGTCGTGTTCTGGAGAAGATTCTGGTGCGCTCCTGGATTCCCTTCCTATAAAAGTGAGAGCGATTTTTAATATCTTAGCATAGAGTTGTGTAATTCTGTTTATCATGATTCAATGAGGAATTTAAAATGGCAAAAACGCTTTTGAAACGTACCTGATCGCTTGTGACTGACAAAAAAGCATTTCTCTGTGCATCCAGAATTTAACTCATCCTGGATTCGATCTGGAATGGTACCGAAATAGGATTCTTGAATAGAGTCCAGTATTTTCGTCGTATTACCATTAGTGTCTCTCGTGTGATGTATAACATCACAAAACTCTTGGTGAGAGAACAATGGCTCGCACTTGGCAGGATTAATTTTTCTCCGTGGGAGAAAAAGCTTAACTTTTGCTACTATTGTCACACGGTAGTTGGAAATGGTCACATCTTGTCCTGTTTCCTCGAGATGCAAGGATGGAACGACCGCATATGACGCCGGTGTGTATAATCCACTGAATAATTCAAATGTTCACAAAATTACAAAGAAAGTTTTTGGATTCTGAAGCACAGACCCTGACAACTCGCAACTTATGACATTAAGTACGATTAACGTCAAACGACTTTAAAAAGATTTAAATAAATCTTACCTTGCAGATATTATTGATGCCAAAAGAACCCATGATATAACGACTCCCACTTTATGGAAACGCATTGTAAATTTGTTACTGGTTAACAATTACAATTAAAATTTATTTTCTATAATTTGCAAATGGTTGTGCTGATTGCAGTACGATTCTAGAAAATGCTTAGAATGAGTCAACAAGTTCAGAAAGACAGAAGGTCTACGCGGAATTACGATTGGGCTAAAGGCTGATTCCTTGAGTAGATATATACCTAAATTCAACACCGTCAAGATGAGCAAGTACCCTTACTGACGTTTGCGGACGTGATACCCTGTATGCGTAAGTAGTTCGTATATAACTAAAGAAAGGATAGAGCAAGGTAAAGTTGTCGTGTTTGTATTGCACTACGTACCAATGCGCAATACGTACCGCACGTATTGTGAACCACAATACTAATAAAGCATTATGCTGGGACTTTGTTACAGCAAAGCTAAAGAAGCCTGGTGAACTAAGATAAACGTGACACAGCTTTTTTGTCAAACAATGCACTCAAACCAAATCTATTTTCTTCGAACATTTCAAGTTGTGGCGTGGGTTTATTTTCAGTTTTAAAACAGTCATCACTTTTTGCTGCTGTGTGTTGTTGACGTTTCTATTGCAATCGAGAAAATGATTAACCGCGTGATTGGACAACTTCTTTTTCTTCAAGGGTAAGTGTGCTTTTATATACAAAAAATTATTTTCAAGTAATTGTGCAAATATTATTCTGTGTTAAGCAGTGCTTTTCCAAGTACAAGTGCCTTTGATTTTATTTCCTATACACTGATTAAAGTGGTAGTTGCAAACAAATATGACTTTTGTCACAAGCTTGTCAAGACTCTTTGACAAAGATTTGTGTTGTGCGTTTTTTCGACATGTGACTTTAATGGATAAAACTGAATGTTGATTGATTAATTTTGCGTGGTGCCTAATACAGTCTGTAAAAATTCTGAAGCGTTACTTTTCAAATGTTTTTAAAATTGTACATAATGACGTACAACCATTGCGGAAATCATAAATATTGATTTGATGAAGATGTGGTTGCATGCATGATTGGGAAGGCATTGTTTAGGAAGAGCTTAAGACAGCTGAGCCTATAACTTTGTTATCTTTGAGCAGCAATGAATGTGCAGTTGTAGTTTTAGAGTTTTTAGGATGGTATATTAATGGTTATTGTGTTATAATGAGTAATTAATGATTGGTGTTTGTTTTTTTAGTGCATTCGGCATCATTGGCAAAATCTACCCACAGTGGCACAATGGGTACACAGTGGAATATGACTTTAGTAGGCAGTACTACTTGCACACAAAGTCTTTGGTTTTCAGAATGACACATTTGGAGAATCCTGCATTACCTGTGCAAACTAAATGCAGTGACTCGTCGTTAGTGTGCTCATTCCAGAAGACACTTTATGAGTTTTTGGAGGCAACAAACACATTTATTTCGATGGGACAAAAGGACATGTCTTCTGGTGACACTGACACGGACAAGGATGACCGTGAAGTCAAAGGGATGATCAGGAGCTTACATTTTGAAACGTATAATGGAGTGGTTGATGATGTCTTGAGTCCCTTTGACGGACCTCCAAACGGTAAAATCTTATTGGTCATCGTTTTACTAAGATTACCATATAATTTTGCGCCAAGTATACTGATTTATGTTTTTATTTTTAGGTAACTCAACAGTCGATCTGTTCAACACGATAGCGAAATACTCAATCATAGATGCTAAGGGTATGTTGTGTAAATTATTTATATGATAAAATTAATTTGATCGTGATTGTGTGCATTTTGTAATAAATTTAATTTTTTTATAGTTTTGTCTCGAAAATCAAGAGCCATAAAACAAGTGATTAAACTGGCAGCAAAGAAGACTTTTCGAGCTGCAAAGGTTTTCCTACCTGCATTAGAAACAGCAATGTATGTCAACGAGTTTGTGGGGAACGACGAAATGGACTCGCATGGTTCTCCAGGTGACTCACAGGGTTCTCCAGATGACTCACAGGGTTCTCCAGATGACTCACAGGATTCTACAAACAGAATCATATCGTCCCAACATGATATCATTATGGCGTCTGAGAAGTCTCTTGAAAATCTAAAAGAAGTCAAGAATTGCATGGAACGTCTACTGAACAGCTTGAACAGGGATTTTAGCAAAAGATTTGATGCAAAAGTGCGAAAAATGTATGATGTTCTATGTAACGTAGTTGACGTTGCAATTGAACTACTTGACAGTGTCAAGTTTTTGTCATATAGCCATTCGGTGTCTTTGTGTTTGACAAAGCATTTACCTAGAACCATGATTTCATCTGAACAATTTCAAAGATCGTATTCCAAACTTGAGGAATCTTTACCGCAAGGGTACAAACCCCTAGTTCCTTTAGCAGACACTGAAATTTTTTACGATGAACCACTGACACATTGCGGGATTGGGGCCGATCAGGTATTGGCAAAAACAAGAATACCAATTGTTCGAGAAATTTTCGTAGTTGTCAGATTCAACTCAGTTCCGTTCAAAAATGGGGAAGATGTGTGTAGGCTCCAATTCGATTCTAGCACATATTTGTATTCAAATGTTTCAAGAACAGTTATTCCTCTCAAAACTGGAAGCTCGTTGCTTTCTGTAGGCGATATTTTTATACAAAAGCCAACTGCATTTTTTGAAAACACGAGGGATAGTAGATGCATCCTGTCTTTACTTGAAAATAGTGCAGATTTTACACATTGTCTAATCCACTGTAAAAAGTCAAACTCTGCATTTTATCATGTGGATACTGCTTCCAATGCATTTTACTTGGGAAACGTGCGAAGGGCAATTGTTAGCTTTGATAGCTCATTGCACAATATCAAAGCAAATAATTATATTGGTGTCACAAAGGTCATACTGCCATGTAATTCTTCCATTACCCTGCCTGATTCTAATGAAAAGCTAGTGAGCAACCCAGGCAATTGTAATAATAAAAGCTTTTCAAGCAGTTGGATTTTGCCAAGGTTTATGGCTGGTTACGTACCAAAATACATCACAGAGTTGGAAAACAATGCTTCTGAGTCTCTTCTTAATACGCAGATAAAATATGCACTAAAAGTTGTGACTTTCTGGGAAGATGTTTTAGCAATCATTACAAATGATTGGCTGAACAAAGACTGTTTGTCCAAATTTGCATTCCTTTGTAGTTTTGCTTCTGGTTTCTTTATTATCTCCTCGTTTTTCTATATACTTTGTTGCCTCAAGCAGCTGCGAAAAGATATTGATGATTATCACAGGAGAGTGTCTGAACTACATCAAGCACTACTTCAGAATAAGGGGTCATAAGTCTGGGCAAGTTACTTGAAACAAAAAAACAAAGGTTGCGTAACAGTGTTAAGCGGTAAATGGATTATGGATTTGTATATAAAGTTTAAGTTTTCTGGTTAACTTTTTTAAACTTGTTGTTGATGTTTTTATGTACGGTTATGTTTTGGTGCTGTTTTAAACTTTGTCGATTATGTACTTTGTAATAAAAGGAAACATATGGAAATCTGTTTTATATTAAACATACCATACTTGCGTGTTTGTACCATATTATACTGGCAAATCTAATCATTGCTTGGAAATGGCACTTCAGATTCTCATATAAAATAGTGCCATGATGCCATATTTAATTGATCCAGATTACACAGACAACTATTATGTAAAGCATCATGAAAAGATTTACTTTATGTAATGATGTAAGTTGCATATCTAAAAGATACGAAACAGAATATTTCGTACTGAATGCATTTTAAATTAAACTTGCGCTGGACAAATGCACATTAATAAATTAAACTACAATTAATTCAAACACCTAAATGCTCCACACTCCCTACTAGTCTGCTTATTAAACAAATGTTTTCAATAATTTCAAAAATACTTTTAATACGTAAGACGAAGCCTAGAGTTCTTTTGGATTCTATATGTATTTAATTGTGGAGCTATAAAATAATCCGTACGACAAAAAAGAAAAGCTTAAAGTTAATAAGAGTCTTATTATAAGACAACCCAAAGTTATAAATACAAAAATAATACTTTTCTAAAAATAAATAAAGCCATCTGTGAACTTGAGTTTTGTTAATTTTCAGAGCAATTGGTGAAAGAACTATTTTTTCAATTTGAATAATAAACAGGTTATTTTGTGCAAATTTTTATATCTGCAACTTGCTAAAGTATGCATGTATGTTGGCGGAGAAAAAATTATGATATACAACAAAAATTTCCATCCAGCCTATTTGAACTGCTAAATGGCATAACTGTTTCATAATTTTTGTGCGAGTTCCTGTGTGAGTAATAAAATCTTAACCTATTCCTACTACCTCACGGTATACTTGCTTATACTTGCACGTACACATATTATTAAGTAGCGAAAGCTATAATCTGACCCAGTGTCGCCCGTCTGTCCGTCCGTCCGTCTTGTCGTCAACGTCGTCCGCACGATACCTCTTTAACGCTTTCATCAATTTTAACGAAACTTGGCACAAGGGTGTCTCATAACATGAGCTAACTACCTGCAAAATTTCAGGCCAATAGGTCAACTGGGTCGAAAGTTGTGAAGGTCACAACTAATGGCGGCGGTGGTGGTCTATGACTTCGTTGTGTTTATGGTATCATACACTATTCCACAGCTATTATGCTACAGAGCCGCCGTGGCTCAATCTCAGTGACTTGAATTTGTGGTTGAGTGGTTGGGGGATCGAATCCCACCTTCTTCAAAACTTTTTGTTTAATTTTTTTGACAAAATAATATCTCCAACCACAGACAACGCCCAATAAGTATCCCTGAATTACCCAACACAATAAGTTAAATATTAAGGGCCTGAATCAGGCCCTTAATTAACAAATCGGAACTCTTAAGTGATTTCAATGTGTGACACATTATTATGGTCCAGATTTTGACCAAACTAACGAATCTGAAGTCAGATTGTTGAAATTGTTCTTAATTTTCCGTATATATCTCAATTACTTCTGTAATTCAAATACATTTGGGCTTTTGTCTGTTGAGTTATGTCAATGTTGATTTGTCAGAAGCTTTGTACAACCGCTAGCTTTCGCTACTTCGCTACATGTAGTCATGTGCCTGTTTTATTGTAAATGCAAATCACATTTAAACAATTTTATTTCACGCAATTGTTCTCAAACATGAGTGCAAATTATTATGCAAAATATCAAATAATCAAAATTCTGAAAAGAATACGTATACTGCTGTCGACATAACTGGAAAGGAAAACTACCAAATTGACGCTTTGAAGAAAAACTGGTACAATGTACTGGTACACAACAGAGTAGTTGACACACGCTTGCTCTTGAATTTTAGTTTTTATGATTTCCAATGCTGGAGAATGTGTTTTAAAAAAAAGTGTAGTTCTCCCTTAAAATAAAAACTGAAGTTTTGGGAAACCTTTCATGTATTGGATTTATTAAGTTTTAGCAAATCAATCGAGCAGAAATTAGTGAATTCAATTTAAGCCATAGTATTTTTACTGGGTTACTGGAACTTACTGGTGTAGTGAAGTAAAAAATGATCTTCACGCCAGAAAAGTCAACGCAATGAAATTGCAATTTGTATTACATAAATCATCACTGAAGGAAAGAATTAATTACCACGTCCTCAACGCTTTAGTCTGCTAGGCATTAAAGTTCCATCATGCTTCATACTGTTTTTCTATTACAAATATGCTCATTAGTGCAGCAATCGTAATTATGTTTTTTTCAGCATGATTACATTTCGTTATAATAGTTTAAGCATCAAACAACAAACGTTTTTGAAGTGTGTTTTAGTAATATTTACAACGTGTTGTATATTGTCGGCCTTCACTGTAGATTTACCTTGCAGCTTTCCACCGTATTAGGATATACCATTTTTATTCGGCACAAAGTCATTTTATTATAAATAAAAAATGTGATCATAAGGTTTTCTTTGACAGCTAGAGATAACTCTAGGAAAAAAACTAACATGACGATGAAACAATCAATTTAGAAACTGCAGCACACCAAAACCCTTGAATGTTTATTGTAAATGAGTACGTACTTAATCCTTCTGTTGTCCAAGTCATTGTTACTGAAGAGATTGTGTATATAAAAAGTTTACTTCTCAAAAAAAGTGGTCATGTAATTTCACGAACATTTAATACCATGTACTCATTCATTCATACAGTAATTTTAAAGCTGACTTAGCGTATTATTTTAAGAATGGGCATTCATAGTTTTAAAAATTGTGGACAAAAGTGCATAGAACGAAATCGTAAATTATCTCGCTGGAATTGAATAATATGTATTGTATGTTAACAATGTTAAGTAATTTTCAGCCATTCCTAAATAGTGTATTTTGTATAAAGCATAGTGGCTGTCGTTTTTATTTGCATCATATCTTTTCAATGTTATGCTAGTTTTTAGCTAAACTTTTACAATATCGTCATTGTGTTTAATGAAATTTTGCTACTTTATAGTTAGCAACAGAGATGGCTCACGGGTTTAAATCTAGGCCGGGTAACCCGTTTTTGCCCGGGTTTTAACGCCCCACCCGGCACCTGGCTGGGCTGGGTTTTTTTGGGCAGTAATAAAGCCCAATGTTAAATTTAAACCCATAAAGGGCGCCATTTTCTATGGCCCCATATACATGCATGTATAAAAAAAATAAAACCCGTTAATGCCCATTAATGCCCGTTAAAACCCAAAAACCCGTTATTACCCATTTAAACCCAACCCGGCGGGTTTAAATGTGGAAACCCGCGGGTTTAGCCATCTCTGGTTAGCAACAAGCTTTGTATTGTTTTCTCTTTTGATTGTAAACACGAAACATGCAAAATTGCATAGCAAATTTTTACTGAGATAAATAACCCATCCACACATCATGGTTCAGTATACACACAAGTAGAAAGGGGCTGATATAGGGCTAAAACCGCTAGTAGTACTCTCAGTAAGTCGTTGTGAGATGAATCATACAAGAGAAAATTTGTAATGTGTTTCTAAGAAAATGCATTATACACCTACAGCAGGAATTTAGTTGTGTTCCGTACTATTAGTAAATATGCCTAAGTATATCTCTGACTTATTGCTTATACCGTTGAGTGATACCTTAAAAGCATAACATTCTTGCGTGCAAAGACGTGAACTGAATCATAAATTATTATCTGTGTGACATCGATTGTTGGGATACTGCTACATAAAACATACTGTTTGGTTTTAAGAATATCATGGTCTAGCAAATTTGGTTCCTGACCACGGGCAAATTACGTATTCAGTTGGAGTATTCTTCATATAAAGTAGTCAGTTTTGAATGCGCAAATATTCGTATTTACGTCATTGCCTTGGCCTCTCGGCATGAACAAACAAATTGTTGTTTAGATTTGTCTGCGGTTATCAAAAGATAATTTAAGTTGCAGCTTTAATACACTTTGTAGTAATATACATTACTTGTATTTGATGGAATCTTTTGGATTATATAATTTGGTTTAAAAGTAAACAGAAAAACATGCAGCTGGCATACTAGAGATTCTCCATAATTAAATATGGTACAATGTGTGATAAATGTTATAGCTTTTAAAATTTACTATTTACGGATTTTAATTAGCCCAGCTAAATTTGGAGGGTCGATACACAACTCCTATGGAGTGTATTTATATTTATTTGAAAATTGTACATATATTGCATATCCACTCTAATGAGTCCTAATATAAAATAATATTATTGAAATTAAAATGCAATAGTAAGCATGTCTTACTAATGTTTACTACCTAGTTTTATCTGCAATTTCATTTTACCGAGTGTTTAAAAATTTGGGTTTATACATAATCTAATTTCATTATGCCTAACACAATTAGTTTATTTCATTAAGAAATTTAAACCAACTTTATCGAACACTCTCTTCGTTTACAATAAAAAGTTTAGAAGGGTTACGATTTTCTCTCTGGACGATTTAGCAAATTTAATCTATACAACGATTTATTCACATCGGTTTTTCTAATGCGAGGGATTCACGTACTAACTATTATGCAGCGTAAACTATAGGAAAAAAATAAAACATCTTTCAAAAAAGTGCGAATAATGACAGATTACACGATAGCGGAGACATTAAAGCAAACAGTACTTACTACTTCAATAATTGGAGTATCTGCAGATTCTACTCTCGCTACGGACAATTAACCTTGAAATAAAAGATTTAATTAAGTGACAAGTGTTTGCATTATGGGATTCCATTACGCGAACAAGCAACCGTAGTGATGACCAGAATCTTCTTGATCTCCTTGAGAATTTGTGACTTGTGCATTAATACGAAATCCTTTTTAGTATAGGGACACACCGGTAGTTTATATCCCATTATGAGAACACGATAGAGCATCGTCATTTATGATAAAAAGTTTTAAATGTAACTTAGTTTTACATGATTAGACGAACCTAATACTGTATACTTATTCAGCAAAAATGTAAAACAAGATAGTTTCTTACAAACACAAAGTTTTCTACTGCAAATATTCATCGCATATACCATTTCCAAACTCAACGACCAATGTTTTTTCTGGCATTGCAAACTTGGAATTTACAACAAAACTAGCTTTCTGCATACTCACTCATAAAATTTCACTTTGGGCAAGGGCAAAATGTTTGTGAACAAGCTTATTTTAATGTTTCAAAAAACAACTGGAACACGTACTTATAAGTGCAAGAATTTTCAGGCATTTATTATGTTTCTTTGAATGTAAAATACTCCAATATGGGATTTGTTTACAAAAATTACCATTAACATTGTCCAATCAGAATATGTTTTCTGCATTTATAAAATTACTCGTAGTCCATTATGCGGTTCATGCAAAAACTGGTAATTGAAATTCAGCTAATTGAATGTGACAAAAAATTGAAATTCTTGAAAGCAAGATAAATAACTTGCAGTCCTTAAACGTTAGAGATACATTGGTCATCAGTTATCAAGAAACTTCTGTTCATTGTCTGTGTGGTATTTATGTTTACGTTACGGTTTGCTTACTTCGGTTGCATGATCCAGGACTATGACTATATTATGTTCGTTTACATGTCCAGTCGTCTACCAAATCTCATAACAGAACTTCCTTCTAAACTTGGTTTTGTGTGGTTTTTCTTTATAGTCAACGTTTGCTTAAACAAATATACATCCTACAAAACAAAGTAAAACGTTATGTGTGGTGAGCTGTGTTGTATATAAAACGCTGTATTTTACCGTTTTTTAGTTGAAGAGAAATTGCGTGTACGTTTGGATGATGGCTAATCAAAGTTTAAGTATAATAGCTTTACTTTTCCCTACGTTTTTTCACGTAAGGATTGATTTTTAAATTTGAAGATCAATACAACGTTAGCAATGCAGCTAACCTTCACTATGCTTTGAAGAGTGTTTAAACATCAGCATTTGACAGCACTAAGTCATAGTTTTTATTAAACTGCAGTTATATGATCTTTTTGTCTGTATTTAATGGTTTTTGTATTTTGTTTCGCACTTTTCTACCTTTAACATGTTCTTTAATATCCTTAGCTTGCTTATCTGAAGGTCAGTAACACAAGTAATTACTTTCCTTTTCAGACATTACAAAACATTCACGCAATTTGAATGGAGTAGCTGTTTAATCCATTTCAACTAGTACAATACAACAAATTGCATATTATGATCAATGCACTAAGCATTTAAAATTCAAAATTGTAAGAATTAACGATTGAAGATTTTACATTTACTTTTGTGTACACACCTACAACATTCAAGAGATTATTCAATATTTTCGTCACCATTTTGTATTAATTTTATACTTACAACAGTAGGCTGATCAATTTTACATGCACGCACAAACGCTTTGTTTTAACTTGTATGAAAATATTGCCTTGTCCTCACCAAGTTCAAAGATAATTGAAGAAGACAGCATGGATCATTATAACATAATTCGGGATTTGAAAACCAAAAATACTCGACTATCTTTTAATAATGTGGGAACGAGTTACGTTTTTGTATCTCAAAATTATGCTTCATGTTAAAGCGTAGCTATTCGTATTAGGATATAAATACCAATGTGTAAAACTATAACGGAATTTTTAAATGGCTACTCTTTTGGATGTGGCAACTTGCTTGCGTATTAAACATAGTAAAAATCGAAAGAAGGGTTATTGTACACGTTTTTCATATTTTTACAGAATAAGAAGCTGATAATGAAGGAGATGACACACATTTGCAAATTTTTACACTACTGAATGGCAAAAGCGTATGTAAAGCATCATCATCGATCGTAATCACTACATTATTCCTTAACAGAATGAAGGGATACGAGTTAACCTTCACGCCAAAAAACTGGTAGCCATAAAAAGACAGTTGGTCACAACCGTTTCAACACATCGAAAGTGTATTATCATCCACAAAAAATGATCTATGATAATGACAGTTTTGATCATCTTACGCATTTGCTAAACCGCATCCATAATATTAAGTGACCATATAAAGTTTGCATTGGGCTTACACTGCACAATATTGCATTTATGTTGCATCAAATTTTGTGAGATTCTTTTTGCTGTCAGTAATTATTGTCCTTTGGCAAGCTGTCCATTAAATGTACGCACATTGCTTTGCATGGAATGAATCTGCTAGTACGCAAAAAAGTGTAGCACGTTTCTCTAACTTTTTAAATTGAACATACGATATGCAGATCAAGTTACTTTGCAAAGTGCAATAGGTAACGAAAGATTGTAACACAGCTCCACAATAGTTGTTTTAGTTACATAAGCTTCTAAGCCAGACGGGTTATGCGGTTAACTGGTCTCCGAGAAGGCTGGGAATAAATATGCTGGCGCCTAATAAAATTAGGGAAACGGTTTTGAAAAAAGTATTGATAAAACTGTACCCGTTTGAAGGATTTTGGCTCACTGGCTCCCTGGATAAAACGCTACATAAATGGTGGCTGGTTTGCCAACAATTGGCCTTACAACCAGATCGATCATTAGTATGGGTCAATGCAGTATGAATGCTGGCTATGATTTTTGGAAACTGGTTTTGGAGAAAGCAGTTGTCATAACGGATAAACCTGTAAATGAGGAGCAAGCTGTGTGTGAAGCAAAGTCCAATGTGGGTTCTGCACTAATAGCTTCCACGTGTAAGGAGTGGGACAAGCAAATTGCTCAGAACGTTGGGGAAGCAATCGGAAACAATCAATATTCCATCTTCGTAAAACAGCATAATAGTTTGATCCCTTCGCAATCAAAGCAGAAAATATTACATGGATCTAGACACCTATCTTCCACATACGTCAGTTCATCGCAAATCCGATTTGAAGAAAATAAGGATTGGACGAAAACCACAAGTGCGTTTGCGGGTGAACTAAGAGGGAAGCTCGCGAAATGGATGAAATCTTGAAAAGCATTGAGAAGTATTGTGGAAATGATTCCGTTCTTCAATTGCCAATGCATTCTTGTTTGGTAAGCGGCCTACAAAGCTGGCTGTTGATACTGAAGGATACATGACCGCAAATAATCGGGGAGCATTTAAAGATGCGGAGTCGTTAGCTAACCACAAGCTCATTCGAGCACTTTGCAAATTAAATGCTGCTTATGGTGAATTATTTCTTGAGTTTCAAAAGTAGCTTCAAAGTGATGGAAGTGGAGATGAACTAGGTATTTCAGCAGATGTTCTGACTAAATTAAGTGATTTGAACGGTGGGTTGTAGGTACTATTATAATTTTCGACACTAGCATGTCGAGAAATATGAATAAAAAATAAATACAGTTTTTCCTGCTAAATGCAAAATTGCCAACTCATCTACCACAGTTCAGTCTTTGGCCATTCGACTATGCTCTTTGTCTTTCTTTGTTCGCCAAATTGGTTTGACTAATGCACGCAAAATTAAAAGATTTTTTTCTTATTGAAAAGAATAACAATTAAAAATATACAAGTACACACAGCAATGCTAAATAGATTGTACTACATTGAGTATTTCTGTAATTAAACGTAACAGCTTTAGCCAACTCATCAATTGGTCCATAATCAAAATAAAATTCGTTGGAACAAGTATTACATTGTAAAAAGTGCATTTTATAATACATGGCCTGCCTTTTATAGTAATGGTTGCTCTCCTTACATCATTATACCATCTTTTAATAGGTGACATGATGGAATCGACGCAGAAACTCTTTATTCTGGAGTTGCCACTTTTATGATACGTTAACAAGCAGCTGTGAGCAGCGTCCTTGAACTTCATGTTTATTCAATGATTTACTTCATAATTCCACATGTTTGTTTGTCTGATACCCTACATGCAATGTAGTTTTAAAATGCTCGAACTCTTGCACTTTTTTGACATCAGAATCGTAATTTGATCAAAAACTGACCTAAAATCATGTGCCGCACGCTATAGGCCATTTGGTAAAAATTTGAAATCGTCGTGACGTTTGAACTTAGAGTTGACCTTTCGGACTCGTCTTCGAACACATTCGAGCGAGGATGATTTTGAACAATATGTAAAAAGAATTTTTCAACAAAGTTGAAGAATGCGTCTTCCAGAGCATCTACAGACGGACGGACGGCCAGACGTCCGGACAGGACAAAACTAATAACTTACTTCAATGTCGCAAGTTAATAAGAGCATGTTGTCGTAGACCGATGGGTGCATTAAAATGCATTTAGAAATTAGATGCTTTTAGTGTAATGCGTTTATTTTGAGTGTTGCGATGACGAATTCAAAGGTCTGCGATAACATTACAACAGAACGTGTATAAAGCATAACGATCATTATCGTTGTATTTAAGGCTTTATCATTGCATACAGAGTTACCTTAGTAACCGATTCTTGAGTAATTATAATGTACCAACTAAAGGCTATCATTTCAAGAAGATTGATCGTATGAATCAGAAATAATAAATATGTCATAAATTGAAAAGATATCAAGAAGTTCTCTTTCTAAACAGTTTACTATTAAAAGCGGCATTCTTAACATCATTGGGTGTGCAATTAAGCAGCAGCAGATTAATCTATGGCATTTACAGCATTACATATTTATAGCATAGCAAATACAATGCGTGATGCGTGTATGTCAACAATGTATTTCCTATTACGAAAATAATTACAAAATTCAAAACATTGTGGGGATAGAGCTTAGTTATGAAAACCTGCAATTTTAAAGTATGAACCGGATTTCTAGTCTGACAAAAGCTACATATTAATGAGCGAGGTATAAATTATTAACTAGTCTTTCGCGAATAATGAATCTTTATGGAAAAATTAAGAAGTCTTTAACGGTTTCCAAGCAACCTAAGTTAAATGAAAAAGTTGCACCTGTTTTAGGTTGAAAGCCAAGACTTCAGCCTTTTCTGTAGCATATAGACTGTAGAAAACCGTCCTACTGCATTAAAATAATTTTTTATATAAATGTTTTAGTATAAAGTTTTCCTAAAACATATTATTGCATGCACATAAGGGCATGCTGCTGCATACAAACAAAGCAAATCGCGTGAATTGATGGGGGTAATGAAACATGTAATAATTGTTTCATAAAAAACATTATTTTTTAAATCAAGTACACGAGACTTTATATACGTTATCTTCTGAATTACCATTTCGACTCTTAGAGGCAGAAAATGCTGCAATAAGATATACTGATAGCATCAGTAGCACATTTCCACAAAGATTCGTCAGGGTGCTCAGTACTCATTCATTAATCGTCAGTCGCTTGTGCTGCATCACCAAATATGCCACGAGTTAAAGCGCGTCCTTAGTACAATACAAGTTGGGTGGCAGCAAACATAAAGGATTACTGCTCTGTCAGTTATGTATTTTAAATAACTACTTGTGCCGTTGTCGAGTACACTAAATCTTAATCGGTGTAGGTTGTGTCGTACTATTAAGAAATTCTTAATAAGAATGCAGTTGACTAATATTCTGCAGAACTAAAAAAATAAACTACCAAAAGCGCATGCAATGAATTAATACATACATTATGTAAACTGATCTTTCTCACGAAACATCACAGTTAATTACTTTTAGTAAGTTTAAAGTTTACACATAAATCGTGTCACACCATGCATACATATCTAGTAGATTATCCGAAACTTATATACTTTTACCTTCTTTTCCAACGGTGGTAATTCAATATTGAATCTGTAAAGGAGTGTTGCCCCTAAAGGAGACTACTCATTAATTACGCATTCTTGAGAGTTTGAAATTTAACCCCAGACAAGCGGTTCATTGAATGGATTTTTATCTTAATTTTTCTGAAATTTATTTGACGACATATTTTCATTTTGTGACAATTCATAGAGAATTTGGAAATTGCAATAATAGACGCCCAACTAGCGACCAAGTACTCTACCATTGACGGAGTTATTGGATTTATTGTGCTGGGAGCATACTTGTTTATTATAACAATTATTGGATTCATGTTAGTTCTACCGCAGTTATTTATAGTGAGTGGGTGGAATCAAAAGTAAAACATCCCTTGTTCAGCTTCATTTCCAACATGCTGCATCCTATATTTGCCCTTTGTGTTTGGGGAAGTAAGAACAAAGTCAGGTTTACGTAAAGAAAATATGTATTTATAAACTATACTATTATCTTGAAAATTCTAAAGTATCTCGTTTGAACGGCAAATATTACCAACTTTGTAAATGTATATTTACATTTGCGACATTATATTTAGCAAATTTTTAAACATGAAGTATTATTATTGAGTGATCATTAAAGTTTTGTATTTGCTTTTGGAATGAATATTTGAAAATGTGATTTGAAGCAAGTTATAAAGGAACGATTTTGCGTGCATATAGTTATCGACTTTGAAATAGTTTATGTGAAGCCATCAAATTTTGTTGTGATGTCGTTCAGTTGGAATATATAAGACAGAGTCAACGTTCCAAATGTTTTCCCACCTTGTACTGAATTACTGAATTTGTAAAAGCTAATAATAATATTAAGATAATAATATAACATGTTTTATGTGGAATGAAAAATAATCACGAAAAAAATATTTTGAAGACAGACATCTTATATATTTACTTGTATTACTATATTCTAGTCAACTTTAAATGAAAGAGCCATAAAACACATATATGGTTGTCGGTAGAATCAGCATGCAAAGTATTGCAAAGTACTCCAAGTACTAAACATGCATTAATTATTAGTACCATTTCAAGGGTTAGTAAACAATTATAGCATATTAGCAAGGTGAACGTGAAATCATACACTCATCATCTTATTTAATCTGCAATTGTGGTTTTATGTATAGTTTGTGACTAATGCTTACATATTTAACCTCGTAATATAGTTAAAAATACAAAAATGTAGTCAAAACTTTTAATTTTTTGGACCGCTGGTATTCAATCAGTAGGATCACATACACCCAAACACTTGTAGATTAGCAAGTACTGGCAGAATACATGATGAGCAAAAAGCAAATTTCAGAAATATAGTTCTGTCAAGTTGGTTAAGGTAGGTTTAAGGTAACATATTGCTTTTAAGGCTGTTCAAAAGATTTAAAAGGAAAGTTTACTACATAACTACATCCACATGCCTTCCTTTGGCACTTGTTTTTAGTGTTATGTCATTGATAACAGGGAATCAGAACATTGCGAGTGGGTAGTTCAAGAATAAGCATGGGATAAAGTAAACTTTGCTGTCAGTAGTTCATTTTAATAGGTCACAAGCAAATGGTTTCCTCAAACAATATATTACTATGTATAAATATTTATTTAAATTTTAAAAACACTTTCAGTACACCTAAAAAACTTGACAATCCAGGTTTATGACGTCAATCGAAAAAGTGGACCCGATCATGATCCGAATGCAAAAAAATGCACTTTGGGATTTTTTGCATCTCTATATCAGTTAAAGTGCTAGTGATTTAGATTTGACGTGTAACTTGGTGCTACAAATTTCTGGATTTTTTTCAAAAGACAAGTAATTATGCACATATTGTGGACCTACGGAGAAATACTGAAAACCGCATTATATTTTTTTAGCCTAACTCTTCCTTCATACGGATAGAATTTTCTATTATAGGACAATGAAAGATATAATTTACAATTAGTATCTGTAAACTAAATAATCAATTTAAATTAATGGGATGTGGTGCTACAATTAAATTTAGATGACAGTTGCTTTAAGATTTGTCGTTAAAATAAAAATTACTGGCTACCTTTATGCCTCTTTAAAATACTGGAAACACAGAGTGTGTCATGATGTGGGTAATAAAATTATTATATTACATTCTTGAAAATTTAAATGATACTTTTATGACTTTTGAAATTAGCGAACGCATAGAGCAATACAAAAATTGTTTTCGTGAAAACTCACAAATGCACATTAAAATTGTTAGTTATTTACTATTCTTTACACACAAATTGAAACACAACAATTCTTACTTTTTCAGAAAATAACAATAGAAATATCGTACGAGTACCAAGTTAAATTACAAATCATAGTAAATTTTAACGGTTTACTGCTTCCTTACATGATAACGTGTATATTTAAACGAGTAGGTTAGGAATCAAATGATGGTTATTAGAAATGGGGACGACGTTTAATGCTTCGTTTGTTTTTCCAAGATTTGATTGCTTCGAAAGTTGACCTCAGCGGTTTGTGATCGATTTCGTATTTTAAAATACTACATACGATTACAAACACAATCATTGTAGCCCCAAGATACAGCATGTACAGATTGAGAATGTAGCCCGCAGTACATGAACAGTCCAAAACATTGACGAACGGAGGCAGTACTTCGGCAGTTGCAATCCGACAGAGGCACAACGCAATGATGACCTTGGCTAAATCCATGATAACTGTAAATAGAGTACAAGTGTTTTTGAATATTATTATTTACAATAGCAGCTGCGTACTTTTAAGAATATCTGTATTAATAGGATTGAAAAATCAATTGATTGAAAAAACATTTACCTGATTCTTTCGTATGGGATAAGAATGTGAAATGAGTATGGTATGACTTCCAGCAAATAAACTCAAAACTGAAACGTTTGCAATTTTAAAAACAAACTGTCAAGCTCATTAAATGTGAACGGTTGTATGACTTGACTGTTGTGAACAACAGATGGATGCGTGTATTGTAAAACAATGCTTAGCGTATTAGTAATAGCAAGTTATGAAGTATGAAACATGTTTACGTTGGAATATACACATTAAACCATAACACAAGTTTTTCTTTACTGCTATATACATTGCAATGCTACTCCTTATCAACATAGTAGAATAAGGACTTTAAGCAATTAGTTCTTTTTACGTTTCCTAATGATTCGTATGCAGTTTGCTTCAAAGGTCTAATAAAACTACGTGAATATACCTACATACGCATTCGTTGGGATTTATCTAACATTGCATGATGGACTTTTTACATAGCTAAGCAAGAAAACAAGCAAGTCATTCTTTATTACTCCATTTGACAAAGTATGTGCATTTTTCTAGTATGCGACAGACAGTTTTACTATGCAAGCAATGCTTGAAACAAATATTACTCCCATTAAAATTGGGACCACAAGACAATATAATATTTATTACACGTAACCCATTAATGCATTATGCACGTTGTATCATTCTGCATATAAAATTGGTTTAGGACTTTGCTTTGGATAACATGGTAGAAGTTTAATATTCATACTAAACTGAATACCAACAATGCTCTAGTTAACCACTTTCTGTTGCACATAAAATGTCTTTGGATCAAGAGCGCAAGCATTAAAGTTTTGGAAGTATCTAGTATATAAACTTTATTTATAAACATGGATGCATGAAGGGATCTACGTTTTAAGTAGTACATGCTGGAGAAAACAACATTTCATGAAATTAAACAAAATATGCATGAAAATCGATGTAGTTATGTAGTTATTTTAGTTGTGATTGCAAATACGCTTGATTTACCGAATGCAAAAATGCTTAGATAATAAATGCGCATATTTGCACCCATAAAAATGTAAAGAATAAAAAATAAACAATTTGAAAGAATGTAAACTGATAAAAATCAAACAGCATTAGTTAATTGATTCTTTAGGAAGATTTCCCCGATAATTTGTGAATGGTAGAGAGCATTTGTAGTAAACCATTACAGTAGTCTTGTAGTAGCCAATATTACCTGCTTTTGGAAACGGCTTTATTTCTGGTCTGGGTTAGATTTTGAGGAGACAGTAGACAAGACTACCCAATGAGGTTCGAAGGAATCTTCTTCATACGCCGAAAGAAGAACTACCATGTATGTATGAACCTGTGATAATCGCTTCTAAGCGTAGTTCGGAAACCTTGACAGACATCAAACATGGATCTCGTATTAGCTATAGTTAATGAAGCCAAAATCCAATTATGAAACGAGCTCTGATGTTCTGAGAACTCGTCAGTCTTCAAGATATTCAAGGGAATAGGAATGGTCCATGGAAAACTGCCTAAGCCAGTTTCTCAGAGTTCTATTGTTGACAAACTATATATTTACGTTGTCCGGCTGTATACTTTGAAGTTCTTGAAAATGCACAGAGACTCATGTCGGTTGAGAACTGGAATTACAGCTCTCTCCAGATTAGGAACCAATTCGTCGATTATACAAAGTCATATACCAAAATAGAAAGTGTGGGTAATAAATAATTGCCTCATGATGCCACAATGTTTCACGTGGTTCGGAAGGACATTCTGTAAATTCTGATGTCCACTGGATGATATCCTAGTACAATGTAAAAAAGCCGCTTTGTTAAGAAAATTGTGCCTTTACAGTAAACTATAAGAAATAGACTTGACAAATTCATGTTGTGCAAGGTAAAATCGTTATGAACGCCTGAATGGCTTTAAGAAAATTTACAAACTGATTGCTTTTGTTTTAGTTTGAACACATGAATGGACTTACAAAATGTGTACCAAGAAAACTGTTCGTAGTTCATTCACCGGAAATTATGACTACAATAATAATTCCCGTTTTGAACTCCCATTTTTCACGTACAAATAACGTCAAAGATGAAACGTTTTCCGAAAGTTGAATTTTTCATTTTGTGTAGAACGGGTTCTTTTCCGTTATAATCGGTTTTGTCGGAATCAAAACTTTTGAAGATGATTTATTCATGAAGTATAGTAGCTTTAAGTTTGTAGTTTTATGAACTGTCACATTTTATTGTGTTCATACAATGTATTAGAAGTCATAAACAGATAAATGCTCTTATCTATTTGTCTAGGAAAATAAGTGCATGGCTTAATCAAAGGAAGCTTCTTTAACTACCTACCTAACTCACTGCATAGGAAAGTTATTCAGTCAATTTGCGTAATTCAAGCATCCTAGAAACGTGAGTTTGAATATTATCTGCTTCATTTTTGGTATCTATATGAATTTGGGCTCAAGTCAATTGAATGTCTGCCAACCTCCAAGGTTTATGAAAGCTGGAGGAGTTTCCGTAAAATCATGTGGGAAAGTTGATATTGAAAAAGAGTCATGGCAAGTTCTTTGCGGAAGTGCAACAGAATGCCCTATGAAGTAAGGTTTCGATGTATTGAACCTATTCGTGACAGAATACTAGCAGTGCGATTATTGTCTTGTCAAGGTTTAAAGTAAGTATATGAATAGTCAAACTAGGGTAGTTATAAAGTTTATCATCTTGCCACAACAGACGCACAAAGGCACAGATTGGGAACAAACCATGCTAACAATCATTAGACCGGATGCGAGACAGTAGAATAGTGATGATGTGTAGTATTTGAATTATTGGTCCACTTTGACAACTCAGGTGCCAGTTAAAGTAGTACGCAAGATACGCTAATAGATGCTTTTATCATGCAAATGGAACCACAACTTTTTGGAGTCATTGTTGCAGATATTCAAAAGATTGGTTAAGTGTTGGTGTGAAATGCAGTGTGAACAGGTATGATTTTCGGAATATGAATTTTATGATAATCCATGCATTTATGCAGTTTGTAGAATTTTCTTACATAGGTAGAAATTTGTAAGTATGCACTCATCAATTTTAGTATGTATAACGAAACAAAAAATCAAAATTTTTACGAAACTGCGCATAATTTTGCTGAGATAATTTATTTTAAAAAATATCCAAACATGATCCATCCATGAACCGCCACATAGTCCTCCAATTCGTGTAATGACATTGTTACTCTTCGAATTTGATATTACGTTGTTTGCTAGCTCGGCTGGTGCTTGGAGCTGGTAATATGACATCTTCATCGTCATCTTTCATGACATCGTCAAGTTGATCTTTGGTCTCCTTTTTACATGTAGAGCAAGACCAGGCAAACATAAAGTCCAGTGGAGCCACGTACTTCCGGAACCTTGGGAAACAGCGATTTACAAAATAGTGACAGTAGCCCAGGACAATTATCAAGCTCAAAAATGTCATCACAATACACGCAAGCAACATCGTCGTGGCCATCAAGGTACAATGACAAGCGTCACTTTCCAAGGTATGCATGATTCCTATGAGTAAAAATAATAAAATATTTGAAATATCTGCCATAAACTTATTCTCAGACTTGAGGCTTGTATATTTCATAGACACTTAAAAATATGTACTTACCAGTTTTTCAAACTTGTCTACAGTATCTCCTGCAAGATTTTTTACTTCCTGAACGTCTATTGAATCACAGAGGAAAATGAAGTGGCGATATTGACTTGTGACTTGCAGACGACTTGAGTGAATAGTGAACAGCTCAAGTAAATCTCACGTCTTACGGCACCATAAGAAATTTCATATTATAAAAATAAAAAACATGAGTAATGACCACGCGTAGCCAGACGTGGGTTTATGGTTCACGTACACTCCTGTTCAGACTGGCTTTTCTTGATGATATTTTTCAGGCGGGTTTTATTTGATGGATTACAAAATAATTATGTAATAGTATTTTAATCATTCATGGGAAATTAAGGTTGCCCATTTGATTTTAGGGTTGTCCACGTGATATTCAGGTTACCAACATGACATTGGGTGACCCACATGCTTTTAATGTTACCATTGGGATTGTAAGGTTAACCACATGGAATTAGGGTTAGCCACTTGAATCTACAATTCTACGGTTACACACTAGAAGATAATGTTACCCAATGGAATTGACATTAGCGTAACATTAATTTCGTTAGGTTGGGTTTAAATGGGTAATTTTGGGTTTTAGGGTTGTGACGGACATTAATGCAAATTAACGGTTTTATTTTATCAAGCATGCATGTATGTGGGGTCATAGAAAATGCCGCCATTTATAGGTTTAAATTCATCATGGGGCTTTATTATTGCCCAAAAAGCCCAGCCCAGCAAGGTGCCAGACGGGGCCCTTAGAAGTTCCTTACTAGTTTCTATATTCCAGAACGGGTTGAGTGAAGAAGTATTAAGGTTTATAGTCCACCTACGTGAACCTTGACAATACTTGAACAAGCACAGTAGTATGAGAATTACGCATAAAATATTATAGGATATAAGCATTACGTGCATAGAAGTAGTGGTAGCGTAATGCAAACTCTCAACTCGCAACAATGAGCATTTTGAACAATACCAACCATGTATTATTCGAACATTCATCTGCAACCAAACGTTTTGCCTTGAAATTACTGCATAGGGTGTAAAACGTACAAGCTATATAACCAAAGGTTGGATCGAATAAAATGACATCTGAATGCAAAACTTATAAAGCTTAAGCCTTGCCTGTCATCGAAGAGAAAATGAATACAATTTTATTCGAGTCTCAATACAGCTGTTGATTTTAATCGAAACAAACAAATGACATGCACGCTTGATGACATGCACTTTTTGACCCCTTGCGGAACGCAGCTTTCTACAACTATGAAAACACATGCTTTCAAGATTTAAATGCCTTTACATTAGTAAACCTCGTTTAAATTTGGTGCTTTCGTTTATTAGAAAATGGCCAGTGACAACTATCGCCTACTTTTGCAAGTTGGAAATGAGTATCTGTTAAAGACTCAAAAGGAAGCAGGTATTATTAAACAGCTATCCACGACTTTCACTGATCATTTTAATAACGTTGACTAATTAATTTAATAAAGTTCATTTTATCAAAGTTCACTGATCATGTTATTAATGTTTATTGTTTTTAATTGTTCCAGAAATGCTGAAAGGAAAAGGCCGTCAGTTGAGGGACTCTCTTTGTGAGGACGAGCTAAGAAAACTATACGGAGGACGATCTCCACCTGAGAAGGACGCCTTTCCCGGAATGACATTGGTTAAAAATATGTCCATGCTGTTTGCTCGTGGAAGCATAAATGGGAGCATTAAGGAGGTCGTTTTATGCGGAGTGAAAGGTGCGTTTTCAGTTTTTATGTGCTTAAAATTGATGCAGTCACTATGAAATTGAAATGTATTTATTTATTTATGACATTTGCGCTTAGATTGCCACGAAGACCCACGGCCTTGTAGTTTGTGGTGCAGCACTCATGACGCGGTCATGGGTTCGTTGGAACTTGAAAATATTCCACTTTCCGATGTCGGCCCCCCAACCCCTTCATCACAAGTTGGGAGCATGCCCTTTCGATCCTATCAACCATCGGCACCACCACCAACTCCTCAAACACCTTCAACTTCTACAAGTCGGTTACCAGAAAAACGCCGAAGCATAAATACGTTGTAAGCATTAACAAGTTTGTTATCAATAATTATCATGCATCTTTAACATTTTTAAAATCGAACGTGTACCATATTTTAGGCCGGGGTTAATCCAAGCAGCTCCCACAACTGACCTTCCGAAGAAGCCAAGAAAGAATTTATGATACAAAAGTTCCAGGAGTTAACCTTATAATATGCAGCATTTTAAATGCCATGTAAAGTTCCGCATGTAACTACTAATTTTCAGTATCAGCTGCAAAATGTATTATTACCAAAATGTGATTGTATATAATTATCTCCGGATGTTAAGTTACAGAAGTAAGAACATTTCATTGTGGAAATAGTCTAACCAACTAAAACATTCCTGTAATTTTTATGTGATGATTTGTGTTTCTAGTGCTATTAAATTAGTAAGGTTAATAATGAATATTTATAATGAATGGCTAAACTTTTATTCTACGTGACTAACTAGTTAATATTTACAGGTATTTCACAGAAATTTAACAGTTTAAAATCGCAACTAGTACCAATAAATCTTTACAAGCATTTTTAAGACGTAAACTTTTGACAGAAACATTAGGTACACTGAAAAATCTAGTGTCGTCTGTTGCAGGTGATAATATATTTAACTAGTACCATTACTTGGTAATGCGACTGATTAATGGTGTAATAAGTGTGGTTAATATTATATGGGACTGATAAGCAAATATCACAATTCGATTTTTATAATGTCAAGATAATGGGCAGCTTCAAAACCAGTACCATTAACACTGAAATTTTTAACAGTATTCTTGAGATCTTAAATATTAATTACAATTTGAAATCTACTATCATCTACAATTTTGCAGATGATAAAAATCTTCACATCTGGAAGCAATGATTCAAAATCTTAGTTGATACCACACTTCATCACACGTTTAAGTCTGTCAGTCACTCATTTATTAAGTAATCTTGGTAGGTCAAGCAGTGCCTGAATCGTTTTTTCAAATTTTTCATGTTCTTGAGTACAGCAATTCAGGGAGGTCTTTCCTGAGCGACCAGATGGTATTCCACATCCAGGGTACAAGCATATAGGATTTATGCTTTGCTGTTAATAACAAATAATAAATCAACAATTAGTTTCATGTATTAAAAGTATATCAAGTAACCGCGTATCAAGTAATCAACCACTTACCGCGTCAGTCTTATAGCAGAGATGATGATCTCCTCCGCTGGTAATTAGTTGAAAAACAAAAGTAATGTTTCCCGTCTTTACAACTAGTCCACCATTACTTGCTATAATAAGGCTCAGAAACTTCTTCCATTGTGGAATACTTTCGTTGGCTGGAGTCGCATCTTGATTGGCAAACTTGACCGCATTCTTGAGATTAGTTACCATTATCCTGTGAACATCTGTAAAAGTAAAAAAGCAGTTAGAAACTGACTTATAAATATTCATTCTGTATTGATCTACCTGCTTGTTTAGGCGGTTTCACTTCAGCGATATGCTCACTGCAAAACCAGTCAAACCCCTTTTTGGTCACTCCAATTTTCATGCATCCTGTAATTACAATGACGTACTTAATAATCTTTTATAATCATTGTCGATCTTGATATAATATTATAATTCTTACCACTTTGATGCCCACACAAGTGGAAGTTGCTACCGGTTCGCGTAACGGAAAAATGTAGGCTTGTAGAACCAACGTCTCTCGTGACTTTGACGTCCTTGTAAATAACAGGGTCATCCTGAAGTCTTGAATACAGCGAATCTCTGGAGATCACGCCTGGTTCCCAGCCATAACGAGCGTTTTTATCGTTGACACAGAAGCCAATGACATCCTCAATGCCTAAAAAAATGAAATATAATTAGAGAAAATGAAGTAATGTTTAAAATTGATCCATAAAATTAAATTTGCTTACATTCATCTGAAATGACTCCATTGGACAGTGGGCCATGGTCCAAATCCAAATGATTAGAACAGATATGGCCTCCCATGACATAATCGTCACACGCTTAAAAAGTAAATAAAATTATTACCCGCATGAATCCAGCTTGACAATTATATTACAACATTACCTTTGACCATGCAAACTGGGACACTCAGCTCTGGATTATGCACATTGAGAGCCAGGAATCCATATTTCTCGGGATCAAAAAGGAATTTCCACAAACCGCTGGTTAATAAACCATCACTAGATTTTGCCATAAGCTCGAAAGCTTCCTCATTGGTGTCAAAACAAAAGACATCCCTTGCTAGTTTTGCTTCTTTTAGTAAATATTCGTCCATTTTATTAAATGACAATGTTCCTGTAAGTATGATACTCCTGCGCAACTAATAGTTTTAAAGTTAATTGGCACGCGTACATTAAGGAAGCATTGCAGATGAACTTGACTCAAACAAGTGCTGAACACATCAAACAGCTGTGAGCTGGGTTTGCGGTCTGTCTCTGGTTACCCCTGCTCCATGATTTTATGCGCAAGAGAGGTGTGCAATTGGGAAAAAATGTCCGATACATGACAATTGAAATGAACCATGACCTATCTCACCTGCACCCACTCCTAATGACAATACGCATTTAGCTACAGAATAGGAAGTTTAATGCAGTGGAATTACTACTCTACTCTAATTTAATAACTACTTGGCAATGAAACTAAAGCATACACGTCAATGCTACAACCATGAGTTTAATTATAAGTTATTTTTTACTTTATTTTTTCATGTACTTTTTTAGCAATGCCCTGTCAACTTTGCAATGAATTACCAATGCAATTTGCTCGTAGTTTTTAAAAAATCCCTACAACTGCACCTTGTGTATGCAACTACCCAAGCTCCAGCACAAATACGCATTGGTTTATTTTATTATTACCCACACACTGTTGACTTGCATCATCTGCAAATTCATTAAAAGGAACTCTCTGACCACGGACAAATAAATATGTTACAATGTTTTATTATAGATTGTAGTTTGCCTTTACAACATTTTTATCATAAATTCATCAGTTTAGAGTTAGACACAGAAATGGGGTAGTAGTGTCTGTAACTAAATTTACACAGCATTGAGGATCATTTCATTTTAACTAAACATCTTTATACTCTGCAAGTACATACAGTTCCACTATTGAAGAACTTTACATTAAACTTTACCATTCCCAAGTCAAAACAGAAGATGGCCAAATTTTCATTGGCTGAAGTCTCTAACTAACACTGCAACGACCTCCTTCACATCGTAAATAGGGATATCGCCATCCCTGTAACCGTAAATAGGGACTCCGTTAATCCACTCAACTGGTTTCTTCTTTCTCATGGTAGCTTCAGCACTATAAACCAAGACCATAACATACACTTAAAAACTGGAAGGTGAAATCAGGAACAAAAAAATAAATTAATGAGATGATTACCTTGACTTTTCGTCACTTTGCACAGGACCGTCTTCAACTTCTTCAACTTCCATTTCGTTTTCATCAGAGGGGAATTCTATCTCTCCAATAGCAGCTTCGTTCATGTCAGAGTCTCCAGTTCCCTCTCCATCCAATTCGTCTACATCCTCGACATCCTGGTCCGTTTTCACAGCAGTCCATGCATGACTAAAAAGATTGTAATTGTAGTTATAAGAAATGAATTTGAAATGTTATAAAATTACTACGTACCCTTTCTGGTCACCATGAAGCTGCATCAGCCAACGATAAGGAGTCACATAATTGCATCCACTGCAGATGTAAGTTTCCCCCAGATGAACACTACGCTTGTGACGACTTAAACTGTCGCTTCTAGCGTATTCTTTCCCACAGAAGTCGCAGGTGTAAATTCTTGGCGGTTGCAGATGAAGCCAAAGCCCTTGATAGTTTGCGTACTTCCGCCCGCAGTTGCATGGGTTAGAAGCAGTTGGCATTGGGAAATTTCCACACACAAAGTGACCTAGAAGTATCAACGGAAAATTTTTTAGTTCAGTACAATTAATTAGTTTTTAGTAGAATAACAACCTTCCTTATTACCCTTACCTTTCATCGTGTCAGTACGGATGAATGGACCTGACCAAACTCAAATGAAAACAACTCTTAAATTTTAGTTAAACTAGTAAAACTTTTATATTAAATTTCCTGGATATTATAGACGCAGAACGCACAACCGTACAGTGTTGACAAAATGAATTATCATCTGCAATGCGGCTTTAATCAGAAAAACGAAAATTCTAATTATAAATATGTAAATTTTTCAAGCGGAGTTATGCATATCCATGCACATAATATTCATAGTGAAAGAGGATTGTACCTGGAAATGAGTACGCAGGCTACTGATTCTATTCCTAACAACTACCTAACAACTTTAGATAGTTATAGGAATTTAGGTCCACGTAGCTTCCAAAGGTACTAATGGATGTCAATTAATTGCAGAGGATACGTTTTGTAACATTCAAAACAGTCGAAACGTCATTTAAATTTGATCAACTTTGCATTCACAAGGCGAACTACACATGCATGCGGCTTTTCTTGGTATTTAAGGTCAAGATTAGTCATTAACGTTTTTGTAACGTGTATCGAGTAGAATCTACAATAATCTGATAATGCGGAATATTATGAAAATAAAGTGTGGTCACATTAAAATGCAAGCAGAGAATGAAGGGCATTGTAGAAATTCCAATAGAAAGCTATAACACGGAGTTCCGTAACTTTTAAAATCTAGAAATACCCCAATGATGATGGCATGTCATGATTGTAATATATCACCGATGTGACGTGTAGTTACATAATACTAATTTATTACTCGTTTCCTAAACGTAATAATGACCCCTGATTAACAGAGTTATTATCATCTGCAAAAATTCAACATTTGCACAGTTAACCTTCTATTGCTTTTGCTTGCATCATTTCCACGTTGTCATAATTTTTTCAAGAGAGGGAATATAGGTACTCAGAAAGCCCTGCTGTGAGTACAAATAGAAAAACTTTTGTACGCACTTTAAACGTTGTAAAGGTTATATTGTATTAAATTCTGCAAAATGGATGGACAAGTCATATCTGAATTTAAAACTGCGTCTGGAAAGGCGATTAAAATAAAGGCTGAAAGTCTGTCTAGTGGTGAAAAGCTTTTAAGCCAGATCGAAACGGAGGAACGATGCAAGATCGAAGGAGAAGGTAATGGACGGTTAAAAGTGTACATATTTAATGAGAAACGGTAATTTATTCAGTTGCAGATGATGCATTTCTGTTGTTTAGTCTCATCAGGATTGACTCAGGATGTTGACAGTATGTCTTGCAGCCAGAGACAGGTTGACATGACAGGATTCAAGAAAAAATGTGAATCTGTAAGTATCATAACTTCCATTCTTTCCAGTCTATTGATTTGGGTAATAGTTGTTCTTCTTATTTTCAGGGACCGGAGGATGGTACGCTTGGGAAAAAACGTCGACTTGAATGAGCATTAAATATGCATATTCCTCATTTAGTTATTTAAAAGCCATAAAATATGCGTTGAGTTTTATTGTTAATAAATGTTCAGATAATAATCTCCATGTTTGTGACGAGCTCATGACTGCTGTCTATCACCTTAATAGTTCAAAAAAGCAATTTTACATATAACCTAAATGCAAAACTGCTTACATATAATTATCTTGCTAAAACCTACCAAGCATAGCAAAGTTCATTCTACATTACCCACACGACGGAAAGGTGAAAGGTGCATAAACTAGTAGGACTAGTAGGATGAAGTAGTAATATGGTAAACAGTACAATCACTGCATTGTGAAAAGTGGAAAATTTCGGGGTCGAAGATGAAGAAGCGTACCTTTGGAGAGTTTTTCATAAGATTTGCATGCTAGGTTTGTTCAGATTTTTAAGAAATGACAATAATATGGTTTGCACACAGATAAAAGTGGCCTACTTAAGAATACGGTTATTCCCTTTTACTGAGACAAAAGGTCCAGTATTCATTTCAACGACCATTTAAACGGTAGGCAAAGCCAAAAACGCTACCATTCCGACTTGGGCAGCCAAAGATACAGCTCCTGTTTCTTTAACTTGCAGTAAATAGTACGTATAACGCTTTTTAAATTTTTTACTTTAAAGTTTCCAATTTCAAGTTTTACACTTCCAGTTTCCAATTTTTCAAGTTTTATTCTGCAAGTTTCCAATTTTTCAAGTTTTAATCTGCAAGTTTCCAATTTCCACGTTCTATTTAAAGTGTGCACGTGCCTGTCAGTCTAGTCATGTCAGCTCATGACGAATTCATTCCTGAAGTATTCAAGGAAAACGTAAGCCAGGAAATGGACAATCTGGTCCAAAGCTTTCAAAGTGTACTTGAAAACGAGGATGGCTCAAGTGAATTTTGTAACGGTAAGTAAACAGAAATTATGCAGTTGTGAAGAGCTTGTAGAAAAACAGGAAATTTTATTTTGTATTTACAGGCCAGACCTTTGACCTGCCACTTGCAGAGAACTTTAATGACTACTGGGCGGTATTTGACTCTCCAATTCAACCCAAGACTGAAGCGCATGACACAGTGACAACTCCCATGCCAGCGGTTCCCCCAGCAGCCGTGGATGATGACGCAGCCACTGAAATCGTCTCGGCCCATGAAGCTAAATGGAAACAGGAAACCATTGCAGATGATGCTATCTTGTGGAAGGAAGAGAGTGAGGAGGAAATGGACCCTTTCTTTCAATTTTGCAGTGCTCAGGATTCAACCGCCATGCCATATATCTTGGGTAAGTTCCAGAATCCCTATACTTTTTGGTGTTGTTATCTTGTACTAATTATGATTTCCCCTGTTTCCAGTGGATATAAAATATGCGCCTAGCACACTGGATGTTGGACAACCCATCGGACAGGATGAAGCGAATACTAACGTCACTCTGAATAATGACACTTTGACTACCGACCCGTCGACTACCGAACCTTCGACTACCGACCCTTCGACTACTAAACCTCTGGCTAAGGACCCTCCGGCTACAGTACCCGTTCCTGTAAACGAAGGAAATGAGGGTAAGTCTCTTCATAGTTACTCCTTGATCATGGACATGATAAGGCGTTAATTCCATATTGCACTATTGCAGGTAGTGCCCCGGAAACCACTACTGTCTCACGTCGCCCCAGGACATGTACAAGACGACGAACTTATATGGAAAAGTTTTGTCCGTGCTGTAAGGAAACTTTTAACTATGCCCCCGTGACGAGACGCCGACGTCAGCGCCGCAACCGCATAGCAGTACCTCGTAGGTATACAGGAATCGGAAACTTTGCTACCACCAACCAAACTCTACTCCGACTTCGTGCTGGACTGAGAAAAATGGAGGCTTCCCTAAAACAAATCAGGTAAGGTTTTAGCATATTATTCTCCAAAATTTGTTATTTAATGCAATTTGAATTCAATTTCGTTAAAAACATTAATCCAAACTGCTCTTACAGTGAAATGTATACTGAACCAAGCCAAGAGTGAACCCTATCATCTGCAAATCTTCAAACTTCACTGGACTACATCATAATATTTTATATGATTATAACCTTATCACGCTATAGTAACTAGGAATTTTTATTGACAATAATGTTGAATATTGTGATTTTATCAGCTTTAGACTAATGCTTAACATTCGACTAATATTTAATTGTTCGAACTAGATATTTTATGACTTATTGATTTTAATACAATATTTATACGTTTTACTTTCATATTGTATGATTTTAAATGCCATAGTATACCCGAATTAATAAATGAAGTTTATTAATTTTACAGCAATTACCGTGATCGTCTGCAACCAAATATTTTACAAAATCTCCTGGTCATCATAATTTAAAACAATGATAAATTTTGGCATTTTAAAATCTTTTAGTATCTTAACTAATTTACTAACGAGCATGACATATTTTCCTTCGTAAGGGTAGTAGCATTCACATTTGCATTATTATCGACATAAAGTATAAGCCATAAACTTTTCAAAGGCAAAATGGATGCAAGGCGAGGAATCTTTTTATTACCCACACAATATGTTCTTTGTTACTTATGATAAAAACATGTATGTTCTATGGGCCACATACTTGCATATATGCATGCAAAATGAAGTCTACGTATTAAAAGCATAGCTAGCTACTACGATTCTCTCATTTGTGTCAAACGGTGGTCCTTTCAATGGAATTATTTCCTTGTCTGTGCGGGTTGCTTTGCATTTTTATGAACAAAAGCTTACCATGCACCATGCCTGGAACACGGGCAAATAGATTGCAGATGACAACACCATTACATTACTGATGCACTGATGCAGTGACACTAAATCATGACATTATAACTAGTGCTCTACTATTCAAATTATAAATGAACCTCCACGTAAGAATGCATTGCTTTATGAACTTTCTTACTGAGCTGCGATCTTGAATTGCATAGGAATCATGTACCTGTTACATGCATAAATTACTCTTGGACGAAACTGATTTTAAAATGCCTCGTTCTTTTAAACATGCAAATGCTTTGTGATATACATTACCAATATCATGCACAAAATTTGTAGACCAGAAGTCAAGAAATGTATATAAAAAGTAGTCACATTAACTTTATTTTGAAAAATTTGGGAGCATTGAAGCAAAATGCACTAAATGACTGAAATTTTTAGCAGCTCAAAAAGCCACATCCACTCCAGCAAGTATATGTGTCAGGTATCTTTTTGGAATATGGACCCCGCGTGGATAGCGATGACCACGAGGAAAAGTCACGGTTGCACACCATGGATGTCTGCGACCAGAAGTTTTGGGAAGCACATCAACGATGACTGGATAGGCTGCGCTGAGTCTGCGGCTACGACCCACTTTGATTGATCCTGCGATTAAATGTCAAACACATTATGTATTTTTTACACACACATTATCATTTATCTCACAAATGCACAATCACAAGTATAATTGAATGTCTTACCGGCGTTGGATTCCAGAATATCCGAGGCAATGAGTAGGCACAACAGCAATATGAGCTTTGCCATTTTTACAACAACAATTTAGACCTGGCAACTAATTGGACAGAAAAACGAGTTTCAAAAAATCCTTCAATGCAATGGTTAGGAAAGAGTCCTGGTAAGCCTGAGGTGAATTTGTGAATGCCAGAGATAATGAATTGACGGGTTTAAATACTGGTGAGGAAAAAAGTTTTTATCATGGACAGAAGCATTGTTGAAACACTGTTTATCATAACAGGCACCTGTTTTGATGTTTTTTTTAGAACAGGAAAAGTCTAGACGGTCAGAACAAAGGGGCTTTTTTACCAAAATCTTAAGGTGCTCCCAGTATAAAATGACCACCGGTACGCCAAATCAAGAAACTAGATTTTTTCGAGACAACGAGAAAGGAAAATTTTAATGTGTGACTACATAGCTAGTGTCAAGTTACTACTTGTAAAATTTGGCGTTAAAAAATCTACCGTATCTGAGTTATGGGTGTTTTAATTTTAACTGCTCATCAAATGACAAGGTACAAAAAGGAAACCAATTTTGTTTTTAAATTAATTTCAATTGGACTTAGAACAGAAACCATAACAACTATAATTAAATTAAAAATTCACTGTTGATGTGAGATTGTTCACTGATGATTTGCCATATGATAATGGTAGAAGCTGTTATTTCATCTTAATTGCACACTAATTATTCAAATAGTAGTTAAAATTAAACTTGCTTCAGCCTTTTTAACGCCATTTTTTTGCGTTAGTAGTAACTTGACACTATACTATCCTCATCTATTTAATTATGAATGCAATGTATGGAGTGTCAGTATTTTGGTAAGTTCAAAATGAATTTGTAAAAATTCTCGGGTTCACATGGCGGTAGTCAATATGCAGGTTAAATGAATAGTGCACCTTTAGCAAAGGGAGTAATTATGAATCGAATATGAAACTCGGAATTTTTTAGTTTCAAGTGGTCGCACAGCATGGTTAAATTAAGTTGGAGCATTTATCCAAAATCATATTTTTAAAATTATGTCAAAATTATGGGACAAAAGTAGACCTGAAATATAGTTAAATTTTAACAAAGTGTGTGTAAGCCTTGCCCCGAGTTAGTTAAAAGCATATTGTTGTTCTTTATAAACATATTATGCTGCTGATGACATTAGACTTAACACTTAATAGCATTCTGGTCGAGGTCAATCTCTGTCCATGTACCAAATTTTGTTCAATTTGTATTATACATACGGCCGGAACATGAAAGTATGAAGAATCTATCGATTCATAATAACATCAAAGTGGTAGTACCAGGTACGGGAGATATTTTTCATCGCCACAACGTTTTATGTGACCTGGTATAAAGTAAAACAGATTAAAATATTTCGGTACACATCGTTATAATACCTAGATACATACAAACTTTGTATTTTGTTAATGGTAGCGGTGATATAAAAAAAACTTTGCAAGCTTTCCTTCTGGCAAGACCCAAAAAACCTTTTGAGTTGAAAGCCCAAGTTTTTACTATACTGATTATGATGATGAGAATGATTTCAGTCGAGAACTGGTGACGTGCAATGCAATGATAAAAAATATACAAAAAATATGCATGTTATGAGAATTGTCACCGCGAAACAGGTACATGCATCTTAACAAGCCCAGCACATCTAACCGCTATGCCATATCTACCATAACAAAGTGCTGTAATATTACATACAACTCCATTCTTCACACAGTCAAGTGGGTAACATGAGACTGATGACAAGTTTGAGTATTTTATTTACGTATTAAAAATGTCGGCTTCAAAAATGGCAGCCAACAAATTGGTATACATGATGCTTAATAAAATTACTCATTTATTGTCTTTGTATCATGGATTCATCATATCTTAGATTCATCTGAAGCAAATCGTTTCCTTGCTTTTAGAAAATCTGCTAATAATATTACTGCTTTATTATTATTTGCGTTAAAAGTTTCATTATCTTCAACCTTAATTAAGCTTCCAGTTCCTTTAGGATTAGCCATTGTTTTTGTGCATCAAAATGCAGCTTGGAAGTACTACTGATATTGCATATCAAGCATGAAAAAATGGGTGGGTAATATTAAACTTACCCACTTGTCACAAAGCAGTATAGGTTGGTTGGTACCTATTAATATTCATCTGCAATTAAGTAAATGACGGAAAATGTAAAATACGTTCAAAATAATATTTAAAATGTTGTGCACGGGAGTAAAATTTCTTTGCTAGGCTTACATGAATTGCATGAATAGGATTAGTCAAGTCAGGTACATTCACAAGCGGATGGGTAAGTGTACCAGCCCTGTGTATACGGTCTTCTGCAAAATGGAAAAATGTCGGATTTCTCTGCATTTACCTACCTTTTTAATCTGCTTATCTATTTTCATGGAAAATATTTTTGCATGAAAAGCTAGAGTAGTACTGAACGTAAGCCCTACGTTCTATTCTGCTGTTCATGAATATTATTGCCCACATTTGACGAAAAAGTACGTGAGCAATAGCACTGCATATTTGGAATGAGCATTAGTATCGTTCATTGATAAATTTGTCGTTTGGTAGTTCAGAACAAATTTTAGTGTTGCAGATGATAGCAGTTTCTAAATTTTCCAGTTGTAATCAGTGTGTTCGAGAAGTGGTCCAAAGGTCTATTAAGTGTGACTAGTTTAATAGTTGTAATGGCAGACAAAAAGTTAAAAGTTGGAACAGGGCGTTGTAAATTTCTGCCCCATGAAATTTACAACACGGCAATTCCCTTAAATGCAATGGAAGCCAAAGAAATCATTAAGGAAGCCAATAATCGGTTGGGAGTGATTAAAGTTAATAACTTTGTCAAGTTTGAGCTGCAGCACATGAAAATTAGTGACGACAACTCTACTGTCACATCGTTATTGGAAACTATTAATAAAGACAGTTTGCAAGGACAAGTGATAAAAGTTGCAAAATACAGCGCCCATAAGTACAGGGAAGGGATGTACTTCTGTAGTCAAACCGAACGTGAACGAGCACTGCCTTTGTCAAAGTTTGCCGAATTTTGCGAAAGGAAATTTGTTCAGACAAAGTAAGTACATCAGTTGGTTTTGCTTACTGTGATTAATTACTGTGATATGTCATAATTAATTTGCAATTGCATTTTTCTAGTTTCAGGAATGGGATTGAATTCATGGAGGAACTGTTTACTCGCCTCCGGTCGTCCAGCAAACAGAAACCAGTGGAGTTTTGGTACGCGTCTGCAGATAGTCGCTTACGCTTTGATGGTGACGATTCGATCGGATTCGAAATGGAAAAGTTGGAAACTCCAATCAAGGAAGTATTCGGAGAGTACCAAGGTTTTAGCAGCTCCGTATACATGTACCTAGCATTTCAAGGGAGGTAAGAGTTCGAGAAAAATGCTATAATGTTAAAAAGTGATCATTTAACGCAACTAAAACTTAAAAATACTAATTAAAATAATTGTTTTTCAGTTGTTTCAATTTACATCTCGATGACCTCGATACAAATTCTTGTAATTTGGTCTACCAAGGCGGATCGAAAGTTTGGATGTTCGTAAATAAAGATCATAAGGAATTGCTTCGTTCGAGAATCAACGAGGCCCTTAGGCAGGAACTATGCGCACCAACACACAGGAACGTAAGTTTTAATCAGTGCATACTAAAGAGCAAAATTGGAGTGCAATAAAATTAATCATCTGCAATATTTTAAGAAATGCTAATTCTATTCATTTCAGCTACTCGTTGACCCAGCGTTTCTCCGTCATCATAATGTAAAATTCACCGTTACAGAGCAGCTCCCCTCACAAGCAGTTTTAACTGGGAGATCAGTCTGGCACCAGGGTGTAAGTCTCAGACTGTTGTACTTTATTTAAAGCATCATAGTACTTGAGAATAACAGATAATACTTTGCAGATTAACTTTGTTCATCCCGGCAACAAAATGGTGATTGCGGCTGCCACCAACGTATTATTGGATGATTATATACAGGAATTCAAAGATGTGAAGAGTTCCCTTCGCCAGCCATGTCAACACATAATGAAGAAAGTCAACCCCATATGGTGCGACGTAGATCTTGCCGCACAGAAAATTGACGCTATGCTCCAAAGGCGTGAACTGGATGGGATGCAAAAGAAGAATCCGTTTTTGGAAATCCGTGGTCAAAAAAACGAAGACAGTTCCACGGATGATGATGATGATGGCAGTACTAGTGACATTGAGTATTCTGAAGAAGACACAAGTGGTGACAGTGATGATGGAACCGGGGAAAGTGATGACGATGGGTTTCCAATGGAGTGCGAGGACAATGCTGAAACGGATGCAGTTCCAGTCGAGAAGGATGTGACTAGCGACGAAAAAGCAAAGCGAATTGTTAAAAAGCTAAGGAAGAAATGTAAAAAGTTGAAACTGCAACTCAAGACCATGCAAGAGCAGTCATCTGCAACCATCAAACACAGCAAAAAGCAAGCACGGAAGGTTACGGTTATTGCTGAGAAGCCGAAAGGAGTCAGACCAACTGACAAAAAGTGTCCAGAATGCGGAGCTACTTTTAACGGCAATAGGAACCTCCGAGAGCACTACCTTAACCACTTTAGCGCGACTAGAGCCAGCTTTAAATGTGAGGTTTGCGAGAAAAGCTATCTACATTACAGCAGCATGAAGAAACATATGCGTGTAGTTCATAATAAGGATGGTAAGAAGATACATCAATGTACGTCCTGCCATAAGAAGTTTGGATACAAGCAAACGTTGGAAGCTCATAAAAGGTAAGAGTTAACCATTTAACTTTGGCTAAACATTGAACATTTAAATGGCAAAAAAATTGTGAAGCCTATGCTAAAGGAGTAAAAAAGTGATGTTTTATCTACCAACAGGAATTTTCATCCGGAAAATTGAACACCAGTTCGATTGTTGTGAACTAGCTGTATAATATGTATGAATTTTATGAATGAAAAATTTATAATTTTGACAAATGCCAATTGATGAATTATGATTAATTAATTTTATGAAAGCCCAAATACCAAATTTGGTATAAAAGCATCATCTGCAAAATTATTTGCAGAGTATACGCAGGATGGTTAAAATTTGTACATGAAATGTTAAATCAAATTATGATCGACCATTAGGCGACTGGTTAATATAATAGCAAGCTTCTGTGGACGGTAGAGTTATGGTTTTGGTGCTGACTTCTATCGTATCATAATACCCCGCTTATTGTGTGGGTAATAATTTTATTACACATACTTTATGAATGCATTGTACTATTTTATGTTGAGCTGATTTGTATGGTTTAAATTTGCAATCGAAAGTTGTCAATTCTTTCAATGTATGTAACAATTAATACTTCATAATTAAGTATATTTTCTAATTTGTTATGTATTTTAATGAAATAAATCCTGCAGTTGTTAAAGCTGTCAAGAAATCAACATCCAAGTAACTTCATAAGCACAACTTGGTAGGCACTATCATTTGGTTGACTTTCAATCGTAAATTTAAAGGTTTAAAAGTTGCAGATGATACTGAGTTTTATACTATTATTAGGAAAACTACTTATAACGGATAAATAATGGTGGATGTTGAGTAGTTAAAGGTTTTGGTATCTATTTAAAAAAAGTGAACAAGCACACGAGACATGAAAAATTTGGGGCAATGTGAACATAAGCGCGGATGTTATGCTGACGGGCTGACTACTGAAACTGCAGCACCACTGCTGCTGCTGTCTATCTTCCCACTTCTTCGTGCGTTCAAATTTCATTTGATTAATTAATGTGATTAACTGAATAAAGGCGTACTGCAATTGTGTGAAATCTACCATTCCGTCAACTTGTCCGTGGCGTGTGCTTCCATTGGAACCAATCAATACCTGTGCGGTGGGAACCTTATATTGATCATTTAAAATGCGTAAGTTTTAATTGCTTTTATGCTGGTCTGAGACAACTAAAATCATTTCCAATCACAATTTAATTTATTGATAGGCACAGAGGATATGGTGAAGCTCTTCATGGAGGCGTTTGGACGCGTGACATTGAGCACGTGTCAAATAAGATTCCGTGTCGTTGCAGATGCTGCAGGGTCCCCTGAATTGGGGGTAGTGGTCATTGTCAGAGGACCAAGGAACTTGTGCGCTGGGCCCGTGTGTTTCATGTAAGCCTTGGCCATTTTGATTAATATTTTCAAATAAAGTGTATGACTAAAATGAGTTATTTAATTATATTTTACAGGGACACGCCACCTTTTCCTGACCACCATGGTCATCACCATTAATCAACTTCCAAGGAACTCTGGACTGTCCATAATCATTTAATTCCTATATTGGTACCTACTCTGGTGGTACATACCTTAATGACTATTGCTTAAATAAAGACATGTCCAGTTAAAAATTTGTCGTGTTTTGTCAACTGTTTATTGTCATAAATACAAAACTTAAGGATTGCAGATGATACTAAATCTATATAACACTTGCAGGAGATTACTAATTCTATATCCCAATTTTTAAAAAGCACATACATTAATCTGGAACCTATTTAAAAGTCATTTTAAAAGCTTTTCACCTAGCATAAGTCATTAATTCTGAAACGCAATTTTAGAGTAATCACGGGCTGTAATTAATTTTAGGATAAAATCTCTTCCAAGTCCAGAAAAGTGTCAATCGTATTTTCCAAATGGGCATGCTCTTTACAGCATCTTGTGGCGTTTTTTAATGAAGATCCGGTGCGATTAGCGCACAGTGGAAATAGACAAACCGGAATAACCTTTCCCTGAAATTTTAAATATTACAATTTATCATTTGTAATTACATGTTGTATTGTAAATGTCAGCAGTTATTAGTTCCTTACGCTGCTAGTTTTGTAGCAAAGTTTCCGAACGTTCTGCTTCTTCTTATCACGAGAAAGCTGGAATTTGTAAATAGCTCCGGCAACTTCCTGTTGCATTTTCTCCGGCGTCTTGTCAACTCCATGCAAAAATGCCTTCCACTGACTACGGTCACCGCGTTTTAACAGGGCTCCATTATTTTCCCGAACCACCAACATCTCCATTGCTGTCTTCATGTTAGCTCGAATGTCTGTAATTGTTGGAAGTTGGTTTCATGGAAATAAGCTCTACTTAATATACCGTTATTATACCTTTACTATAACTAGCTGCAGGACTGTGCTTGTGCAAGCCACAGAACCAGTCCAGTCCAGTTTTGAATAAGCCTGTACGGTAGCAACCTGAAAAATAAGTTTTCAATTTAGTTGTCAGTAGAAAAGTAGTTAATTATTGATTAAACTACCTGATGCATGCCCACAAAGAAAGAACTTGCTTCCATTAACATCAAATTCCAAGCTGTTGGATCCATGCTGCCGCATGACACGAACACCGTCCTTGGAGTAGGGTTTTTGTTCTAATTTTTCATGAAGTTCCAGTGACCCCTGACCATAAGGCAACCCGTACTCTCGAGTGATTGCAGCAATAATCTCTTTGACGCCTACAAATGCAACATTATCATACCGAATCTTGAAGGAATATAAATGAGCCAACAAAGAATTGCGTACCTGTAATCAGTAACTTTCCCGATGGGAACGGGCTTTGGGTCAACGGTTCTTTTTCGAAGTGAGTTTTGCAGTAATGAGCACCCATTATGTAATCACGACAGCCTAAGGAATTAAAATAGTTGCAGATGAATACAAAAATTGAAAAAGTAGAGTAGATAATGAAAGTATTACCTTTAACCATACAAACCGGAACTTTAAGATCTTGGTCTAAGATGCTCGTTCCAACAAACCCGTACATTGAAGGTTCGAAAGCAAACTTCCAGTTTCCGCTGATAAGTTGCCCATCATTTGTTCTTGCCATAGCCCTGAAAGCATCGGAAGTCGTCTGGAAACATAAAGAATTACGTTCGGAAAGTACATCATCTCGCAATTGCTGGTCCATGGCTGAAACACTAAAAATAACAGTAGTAAAAAGCAACTGCTAACAACAGGGATACTTCAGAGTAACTGTCACATAAATTTTAATTAAACGTTTAAGGTACTTTATCTAAGCTTACAATTAAATAACAAACTGAAGACTGATGAGAGACTGAAACTGAAATGATAACCAAGCGAGAATTTATCAAAAAATGCGGAAGCACACCAGACGCAAATTTAACTATAATTGCAGTTCAAATTGCTAAAAAAAACTTTCGTTGCAGCATTTATTCGATTACATTTTGAAATTGCAGAAGAACTGTAATTGCAGATGACAGAAGCTACAGCATTATCGATTAGATAATCTTTACGCAAAAAAAGCAAAGAAGAATTCATAAAGCATTCATTCGAGCTTTGAATTCGAATCCAATTTGAAATTGCAGAAGAACTTTGATTGCAGATGATAAAAGCTTCAGCTTGCATTATTGATTAGATTTTCTTTATGCGAAATAGCAAAGATAAATTCATAAAGCATCAATTCGAGTTTTCAATTCGACTTGAATTTGAGGTTCAGCACGCGTCGTCACAAAAGCAGGCTTTTTTTGCGGTTGGTAGGCCGTGCTTAATATTTTATGTGTGTATTGCCTGCACTAGATAATATAATTGCAGAAGAACTATGTACTCTTTATTTCCGCAAAAATACAAATAAAATTCATTTAGGCATTTATTCGAGTTTTCAATTCAATTTTTATCTGTCATCCTAGGTAATGCATCAAAGATTATGCTCGAAATCGAACTCACAAACGAAGGGTTTTTGGCCGCTGCGGGTGGCATTTGATGTGGGTAAGGTTTTGCTTGCAATAGTAAATAGAATTCAAAACAAAAAAATGCAGATGAGCTAGGAATTGCAGATGATTCATTATATAGAGTGCATTATTGATTATATTTTCATGTAGTCAAAACGTTTGCTGTAGTAGTTGGTTAAAAATGTTCAAACATAAAAAAGTAAAATCCAAAGTTCATGGTACAAGATGACTACGTGCATACCCTTCATGATCAAGGACAATTGGAAGAACGAATATCCATTCATAAAAAAGCTCTTTCGCAGAGCTTCACACGACCGAGCTTCATGTTTTCGTATTTTTGGTTTATGGTGTGTCATCGATTTAGGTGAAAGCAATGACTAATATGCAGCAAAAATGAAGCAGGGCCGAAAATGCTAACGGAATTGAGCTTTGCTGGGGTCGTTGATTCCTCAGAACATTTCATTCCAGTCCTAACTCTCAAACAGTCAAGTTAGTCCTTCATACTTGGAAAACTATTACAGTTCCATTACCATTACAATTAAAATGGGTGCTGCTCTGTCTTGTGCAACAGTTGCTGAAGTTAGAGGTAAATTGTGAAGTTTGAGTTATTTTATTTAAAAATCTAAAGTATTGTGTAGTTATCATAAGATTTTTCAAGAATTGTCAAGAATCGACAAAAGTAATAATTCATGTGTAGGTAGAAAGATAGAAAGTCAGGAGTTTTTAAAGTTTAAATGGTTTTGAAATATCACGTCTGTGAGATACTGAGGAATTAAAATTTTTGGCTGTACTACAGAGTCATAAAAGAAATTCTCGAACAGAAAAGTTTTAAAAAGTTTAACTTCTAGTGTTATGCAGTAATTAGTTGTTGCGCTACATTCAATACACATGAATTTTATTGGGTTCGTTAATTTTGAGTATGTAATTAGTTGAAAAAAATATATTTATTTGACCTGAATTTATTACAGGTATGGATGAGGAGTATCGTCCAGGTGGAAATGACATCCAGCTTATGAACATACCCCCCCGCGAACCATCACGTAAGTAAACAATTACGTTAACCAGACTACAAAGTAATAGAGTTAGGTTAAAGTTTGATGCCAGAAGTTAATTAAAGTTCCATTTTTATTTCAGCTGAACCCCAACACATTTTCTTCATTAATGATGAGCAGGATGTGGAACCTGTGGAGGAAGACAATGCCAGCAACGATGAGAACGAATCAGTCCAGGAGGAGTGGGACAATTACGACGCTTATTGTAATAAGCATAAGCCCTTACGTTGCCCAATTTGCGACGATCGCTTCGCGACAGAGGCTGATCTGGATACTCACTTTAGGCACGAGCATCGGAGTTCAGGATGCAAATGTGCCACTTGCAAGAGGAGCCCCAGGGAGCGGAGACAAGAGAGGCAGCGCCAGCGCCGACTTCGAGAAAGAGAACAGGACCGACAAGGGAATCGGATGATGGAAGAGTTGCTGCGGGCGAGGCAACAACTACAACTGCGACGCAATAACTAACTATTAGGCTTGTTAAATATGTGTTGTATGTCCACGTTTAAGTGCATTAGAATAAATACGCGTTACCGTGTTCAGTGCTCCGATGTAAAAAGGTTACTCACTCAATAATTGGTTAGAGGTTAGTGTATCAAATGATTTATAAAAATTTTACTTAAAAGTTACACGTTTCAACAAGTAAAAAGGATGAAGGCTCATGAGTCTTTGTAAATAATAAAACAATTACAAGAGCAGATGCTATTGTAATTCTTTATGAATGAGTTCAGGTTATCCATAAGTTTTTTTTGTTGTTTCTGTAATTAAAATTATTAAATGTAGATTAATGATGATACTGCGTTGTAGAAAATTTGCATGCTAGCATGCATGGTTAGTTTAGGCTACTATTTTGTGTAGTGATTAGTTATAAGTGGTGCGAGCAAATTTCAAGTTGTTAATAAAATCAAAAAAATGTATATAATCCATGTACTTTGAGCACTACATTAATCAAGCACATAATGCACTCTAGTTGCAAGGCGTCTTTCAAAATATTCTTTAGAGTTTCATCCAGGTTTTTATCTATTTTGCGACTTAAAGAATTGCATGAAAGCATAATTGATATAAATGTTTTCCTACATTTTGTTGAAACCCAATTTGTTCTTGTAATTTGTCCAAAATAATTGTATATAATCTAACAAAGAAACTAGCTCAGGCTTTATTGCTTTTTAAACCATGCAAATTTAGAAATTAACGAATTTAAAGTTTGGTTTATGTTTTTTTCCACTCCGGTTTTAAAGCAATTTGAACTCAGCTCAGCAATTCCAGTTTAGTTTGTGGCAACGCTTAATATGCAACTTGTGACACATTTCTTGTCACAAAAACTAATTTATAGATCATTTACAAGTTTGTAAATAAATATTTTAAAAGCTGGCATTAATAGGTGTAATAATTGAATTACTAGCATGAAACCAGAAAAACAACCATCCACTAAAGCTTGACAAACATGAATATTTTCTTACCAAACAGTATTTTAATCGGAAATCAAGTTTCGATATTTTACTTCGCTACCCTTTCAGTGACATTTTACCCGCAATGATTATCAGTCTAGCTTTTACAGTTTGACAAAAACGCTTACAAAGTCAGCTCTAATTCAATACTTAAAATTTGCACCTAACTACACTAACAAAATTTATGCTGAATTGTTTAATTATAGTGGAAGCTGGCATTAATAAAATATTTTGCTTGAAGTTAAAAGCACACTTTCAGTGATCAATTTTTTAAATGATCCCTATCTAATAATTCGACCAATCCACCTAGAAAAGTTTTGGACGTTTGTATTCCATGACAGATGTATTAGTGTAAATGTGAATGAAGTAATTAAAGTCAACGTGAAACTTTGTTAACAGTTTGGAAAAACACGTGACAAGAATGTAAGTGCATCATGCAAGCATCAAAAGTGGCTAATGCTTTTCACGTTGTAGATGGTCAATATCGTTCACTTGATGATAATTAAAAAACTGATGAAGCAATGATGAAATAAATTACTTGTGCAAGTAATTGCAGCGAGAGTTATCATATATGAAATATTCATGCAACCGTTTCAAATTGTGTTGAATATGGCGTATGAATTATAATGATAGGAATCATGGTGAAAAATAAACAAATATAATTTAAAAGTATTTATTTAAAAAAAGTCTTTTATTCGATTTTCCAACGATTGATTTGATCAACAGCCCCCATCTACAGGGCTACTGATTGGCTACTGGCTTCTTCTTGCCTCCGGAGCCGCAACCGAAAACGGAACAGGCCAAAAGTCCACCGCCAAGTGCTGCACCAGCCATTTTGATTCTTGGTCGAAGTCTACCGAATTTTCCAGCTGCCCGACGTGATCTGATGGGACCTTTGAGTGAAGTCCGAAAAATGCCATCAGTCTCCAGACCGGTCAGAACAAGCCCAGAGTGAATGAAACCCGCAATCGGAGCTGAGAACACAAATAGAAAGGAGAACGTCTGATTATTTACAAAATTGATTTTTATTGCCTAAAGCATAACCTCTCACTATTAGTAAATTATGTACACAACTTACCACAAGTAGCTTCCATGATCGTGCCAATCACGATTATTGCCAGCACAAAGTAAATTGCTGCCATCTTTGCCATCTTGGTACACAAGCGGACGGACTTGGTTGGTGTGGAAGTTTGGAGAAGACTGAATTCTTTTAGAGAGTTGAGGGGTGAATGATGTAGAATGTAGTGAATGTCCCAGTTTTTATACCAAAAAAAATCTCTCAAATTTACACGCAAAGAGAAACTTCAATTAATGATAAGTCCAGCTTGATGGAGACGAAAGATTTATTGGTATGACCAAGTCTAGAATGTTCACAACTATAAAAAGTATGTATGTATAATCCAACAGGTGCAAGGGTAAAAAATATTAGAACCCACTACCTATTTCTCAAAGATTAAAACCAGGTTATAACCGGTTTGTACAGAGACAAAGTTGGGCATCAGTTGGGAAAGAGATTTATATGAAAATCCTTAAATTTTTCAACCAACTACTAGAAAAAATGACGATAGTGATGGAATTATAAATAAAAAGACGTTTTTGAATAATGATATGCCAGTGGTTTGGATTAATAATGTTGAAAGGCAGTGTACCTTTATAACTACCTTCAAAATGAAATTATCCGAAAAAAATGAGAAAAACTTTTCCATCTTTCAAGTACCCTTTCGGAAAGATAGAATAGACAAAGGCTTAAGTTGCTGCGACTCATAAAAGGTGTAATCAAGAGCATTGTATTTCATTGAAGCTGCACCTTTTTTTAAGTTCTTTAGCAATAGGGTTGAAGCCTTCTGAAGGGTTGGATTTGTACCTTTGCATTCATATAGTTTTTATTCCAAATAAATTATACTGCGACAGGATTTTTTATAAAGCATTTTCTCATAAGCCTTCAGGAAAGGTTTAATCACAATATCTTCGAGTCGAACGAGTTGAAATTTTATTTTCGGCTTCAAAATGTCAAAAGAAACTATAAAATCCCTTTTTTAATTCTGAAGTTTAATTTTTTATGGTTTTTTCCATAGACCATAACATGGGGTCGTAGCTTACTGAAAAGGAATCGTTATAACGGCTGTTAGTGAGGTACCCAAAACAGTCAGAGAGCACCAAGAACATGTAAATGGCATCATGCACATGTGTAATTTTTCCTCCTTATTTTTTGGTATAAAAAGCCAGCAATTTTCAGAAACAGTTATCAAACCGTAATCAGCTTTCTTGCTTAACACTAGAGGGTCCATACATCCAAAAGTCTCTTGCTAAAATGGCCAGAATTACCAATTTCATCATCATTCTGCTACTGGTTGGAAGCATCATGGAAACATCTGGAGGTAAGAAAATTCCACTTTTGTGTGAAAGTTTGTGGGGTTTGATCATTGAAAATAATACTAATAAAAATTTTATTTTTTTCGTTTTTTTCCAGCTCCGTGGTTCATCCCACCATTAGGGCCGATAACGACGGCTGGAAACCTGATGCTGGCAGTAAAATCGGTTGGACTACCGGTCATAGGGGGCAAATCTCGCCAGAAGAGACAGATTAAAGGTGGGAGAAAGAAGCTCAAGCTGATCGGGACAGCGTTAACCGGAGGTGCGCTGGCGTGCACCTTCTTTAACTGCGGGGGATCGGGGAAGCGACCAAAGGAGAATTGAGATTCAAGGTTGGGGGGGGGGGCAAATATCAATATTTATATCATGGTTAAACAAAGGATTTTGCTTCGTAAATAAACGTTGTTGATTTTTATAAATTTTATCTGCACCAATTTTTTTTCAATTTTATAAATTCTTACAAGGCATACTTCATTCAAACCTCAAATTGGCACATTTCATATATCATGAAGCATTTCATTTTTATTCTTGCAAACGTAACCAACATGCCACAACCAAAATCCAATTCATGAAAGCATATGATTATTACAGATTCCCGATAACATGAGATTACCTAAAATATGCAGTCGTCAAAAATATGCATTAATAGGCAAGACTTGTAGTACATTAAAATGCTAGCACATTGTGAAATATTTAATATATTGTGCATGTGTATTTACAGTCACAGAAATAACATGCACTAAAGACTCGCACTGCGCTCCCATCAAACTCTGGCTCTTCTTCTAATCATGAATTTTTAAGCCTTTGTCGATGTGTCTTATACATTTTTTCAATATCCAAAGCGGATAATTTCCATCCCACGGGATCTATAAAACTTATAAATGATCAAATTTAAGCTCAAATGACGACACAAAGACTTGATTTCCAAGTCAAGATTTTATGTATATTTTTGCGATTTGACTTTTAAAAAATTTGTATCAGTTGAAAATTTCTAAATGTTTTTACCAAAGTTTTCAAAAAGGCTGTAGCTTAATTGCAGTCAACTTCACTTAAGAATTGGAACTCTTTAGAATCAAATATTTATAAATTAAAGCTTGTTTTGCTTATTGAGCTTTTATCATCCTAATATAAACGATCATCGTAAAGATAATTAAACTTGCAGTAAAGAAAATGATTCAACTAAAAAATTATTCATGAGCTAATAGTATTTCATTTCTAAATGGAAATGAGAACTTTCCATATTTTATGCAGGGAAAGTTGTAATCGATATGTAGCATGTTTCTGGTAATTTTTCTAGTACACAGTAAATCAAGCTGATATAGGAATATGAAAATATGTACTTGTAATTAATTAAAATCACAATTACAAGAATTGACTCACTTTTATTTAATTACTCTTTCAAAACAATTTTTACGCATTTAAATAGTTTTTCAGAGCACATGGGTGTTGAAACTGATATTTAATCGGAATGTTTGGTGGCTAAAAATTACAAGTAGTTAGACATATAACGATGCACGGCTAATAATCAGTAATTTGACGTGTATTATTTTTGTTGTTGGACGGATAGATTGGCATTAAGAAAGTTGCAAAAATTAAAGTACAAATAATGATAATTACGTGTTTCAGTTTCAAATACTATTTTGTTCAAAAACAATAATTCAATTATCGAATAAGTAAAGTGCATTATGTAAATACTTTCGGGTTTTGAAATAATCTGGATTACAATTTTAATACACCGTCCCTCTCCAGATCTAATAATTTGATCAGTTGGTTATGACAAGTTTAATTGACTTCTGCTACGCAATTGCCCCATTGGATTCTCGTTCACTGGTGTAAAGCCACTTTTAAGGGTTTGTCCAGATTGTCATTTAGCGGATTGCTAGTTTAAAATCCTATCGCATGCTTCGTTTCAAATGTGAACCAATAAAAGATGTTCCAGGGAATCTGAGAATTATTCATTATACTAAACATCCAAGATAAAAATTCTTATTCCATTTAACGAAGAATGATGAGATTTTACATAAGTTAAGCAGAAAAGATGCTTTTTGGTATTTTATTCTAATGTTTGATCCTTTAACCCAACAATGAAAGATAATTCAGTTAAAGAGTAAAATATTTTAGTGGTTTTCAAGTGGCATTACAATTTTTTTAGTATAAATTAATTTATTAATCGCTGGTCTGTTGGTCGGTATTGATTTGTGGTCCACGTGACGATCACGCATCAGTTAGCCTATGTATTTTTGCATCAGTAGTTATATGCATTTCGGGGTAAAATGCAGATCAAAATTGTTTTGATTTGATTTCAAGGGTACTTGACGATTAAAAATTAAACATTAAATTACAGTGAATGTAAGGAGACACTGTGCAGTAAATACTTTGTAGTCAACCCTAGCCAGGATCCCGTTACAAAAGGAATAATCCTTCTCGGCAGCAGGTTTTTTCCATTGTATTTTCGATCCTGATTTTTAAGGTTTTTTAAGGGATTAGTCCCAAGATTTATTGTTAGGCCAGCCTGGAATGTGAAAGTCATTAAAAAGGCCCAAAAAATTGTCGTTGAAGGTAGAACCCCACTAGGTTTAAGCTAGTTTACACTGGATTTAAAAGGTACACCAAGATACCTAGTTCTTACAAGCTATCATATATACAGGTGTAAGGTAGATTTAGGTAGCACAGGTATAAGGATAAATTGCCTTGCAGAGAAACCCATGAAAACAGATCTTTACATTTTGGTATAAAAAGGCAATAAAAAATCATACTGTCATCACAAACTAGCAGCTCTTTGTTGTATGAACAATTCAACCCTAACTAGCAATCAAACTGTTCTCAAAGATGGCAAATCTATTGCAACTTGGCTTTGTCTTGTTACTTCTGGTTGGTGTTTGTGCAAACGCAGGTAAGCATTATAAAATACAATATTGAATCCATGAAAATAGTATTTGAATGAACTCACACTGGTCATAATTCTTATAAAATAATTTGCGGTTTTATTTTGTTTTTGTTAACAGTTCCAGTTCTGCCGTTGGGAAATGTCGCTGGTGTACCCATGTCTGGACCTGACCCAACCAATCCTACGAAGGAGGTGACCATGATGGACAAAGAAGCACGTATTCGAAGAGATGTGATGGGTAAAATCAAGTTTGGAGCTGGGGTTGTTGTTGGAGGCACAGTCGCTTGCGTAGTCGGCGGCTGTGATGGCAACGTGTTTAAGAACACGTACAAAGCAGCCAAAGGCACAGTAAAGGTCATCAAAAAGATTATGGATTAGGTTTACACTAGTAAATAGTAAAGCATTTTAAAGTTGAATGATGAGAAAAAAACTGGAAATAAAAATTTAAGACTTTTTTATTATAATAATGTATTCTTACACGCATTTAATTATTGCTTTGCGAACGAATTTGATATCATATAATATTTTGAAGATTAACAATTCATAAAACTACACTAAATCTCAATTCCACACTGATGATTATGTTAACTGAAGGATTATCATAAAACAAAGAATTCTGGAATTTTGCTTAAACAAATCTTAACTGTCAAAACACATTTCACAACTATCACCATCCAATCGTTAAAATGCGAGCCATCAAGCACTATCAAGATGCAATACCATTTTCATATTAATCTATCAAGATAATCAGGTTGCATAAAATAAGTATTTAAAACGCATGACACAGAAACCCGGATGTAAAATGTTTTCAGCTCTTAAAAATTTCTCGATTTTTCATGATGAAAAATGATAAATCAATCTTGGATTTTATGGATTTTTATGGAACTTTTGATGCAAAATATCGTAATCTTGAGCATTAGAAATAAAAGAGTAAAAAAAGAAGGAAAAATTTTACAGTTATAACATTATTTCTATAAAAATTTCCTTCATGGATGTGACAAATTCATTGAAAAATAGCGGTTTCAGAAGGGCATTTTGATATACAATCGTACGTTGTTGATATTGAGCAGTACCCTAAAAAAATTAGATCTATCCAGTAACTAAAGCAGCCCTGCCCCGAGTGAAGTATAAAATGTTTACGACATTAAGTTGTCAAATTCAGAATAAGCAGTACTTTTTATATTGAGATATACTGTTTGTCTGAATCATTATTGTAATTTTTATTTTATATATGTACCAACAGCATGTATTCTAGAAGCGTTACTTCAACAAAAACCATTCACAAAAATAAGACACAAAAATCAGATTTATTCTTGTTATTCTTTTCATAGTAACTTATATATTAAGATGCTCAGTATTATGATATAAGTTTAATCTGTGTAGTTATCAATCGAAGTCAGTCTTGGCTTTAACATTCAAGTTTTAGGGGCGTGCTGTTTGAAATTTTAAAGTGCTGCACTAGTCAATATCCGAAGTAAAAAAATGAACTCCACGATGGTTATGGCTGTTTCTTAGAAGAATATATATTCCAGAATTTATGTTTTTGTAGTTTCAGCCCGAATTCCAGTCAGCTTTTTATTACTAATGCGAACAAGGAAAACCTTACAGAGCAGCATGACGAGTTTTTTTGCATTTTCAGGAACAGACCAGAAATGTCAAAGTTTCAGAGAAGATTTAGCTCATAGTTCTTTTAAGAGCTTCGATGTCTGACTATATGTGCTAAGTTATGACAAAATAGTTGGAGAAGCAAGCTGGTCATCAATAAACTAACCTAATGCGGAAATTCGTGTCAATTTTCATAATCATTTCATCAAAACTTATCCATTCGTTAGTATTTACTCCCGATTAAACTATGTACCGTAGCACAGAAAATGAAACCTGTTTGTATTTTGTGAGACGAAGGATTATTACTCGACATTCCACCACAAATCATTTAAAATCAAAGTTATAGAAAGGCAGTTTATGGGTTTCAACAGGTTGTTGGATTTGCGATTTATAAGACGCTACAACTGTAGCAAACGTGCTTTAATTTAAATTCTTAATGCAATTGTACAATGTGTAATTGACCGGTATCAAATCATAATTTGAAATCATTTGGAAGATCAAAGCATACTTTGTCGTCAAGGAAAAGTTACAGTAATAATTTGATTAAATAGAAAGTCTGATGGCAACAGCTCTGCAACAGCTAATCGGCATTCATAATAGTATAACCAGAAATCTCATTATAAGAATTCAACACGCGGCAGTTGATGATTAAAATATTTAGCAATTGTTGTTTAGCTAGAGAAAAAATATAAAATTGGGTGCATGTTGTAACTTGGGGTTTTTAATTCTCCCTAAGACCATCAAAGGTTCATCTTAAATAGCATCTATAAGAAATTACAATTTTACGCAGTTATCAAGCACTTATTTTGAGGTCACACACGCATGACAAATGCATATGCGTAGTTACCCACAGCAATTTGTAAAATATTTACTTATACATTTTGCAAACGCAATTTGAAAGCATGGCCCTGCATTCATATAATCCAACCTAAAATTCATGTGGTTTTCAGATAAAGACAAACCGTACACTGATATTTTTGAAGATATCGTCGGCCAGCAGTATTCCGGACTTTAATATAACTTTTATGAATGAACCGATTGTATGCCGTGCTTACCAAACGTTCATTATGTCGATTTTTAATCATTTGGTTAACATACCAATTAACAAAATGTCAAAGTCTAAATCTGAGATTTATTTTCATAATTTAGATTTAGTAAATAAAGTTAAGTAATTTTATAAAATTGCTTCCAGATATCGCGCATTGAGAATATTATACAAATTTATATTACAGCAACTTTTCTTTTGCCCAAGTCTCTGTCCCGGCCCGCGTGAAACTCACGCATAAAAAAAGGAACTTGATAATTAAAAAGGTAAAAGATATGTTGTACTGTATTGTTGTAATGTAAGAAGTTAGTATTAAAATATTTTTTTCAAACATTAAAGTATCACGCGGACAAAATGATCAGTGTGATACAGCACTACTTTAAGTACCTCAATGCTCATAATTAACAAAGGTTGTAATGCTGACATAAAAGCATATCTTTTGTAGAAAATAAATCCCGACCCAAGGAATAAACCGCATAACGAACGTAGGAATGAAATTAAAAAGAAACAAGATATAACCTGTTTTAGAAAATAAATATTTTTGGGTAACTCCTGAAAATGTACAATGCTAATTAGTATTGTATGCACAACGTTGAACGTTAATACCTCGAACATTTTGCGTTTTTAAACGGCATAAATTAACATGAAAGTGCGTTAATGGATGTCATGAATTCCTAAAGAATAGCTTATATGGATGCTATAAACTATATTGAAAAAGATATTTCAAACCTACAATGTAATACACAATGGTACATTTTTGACGCTGTGTGTTAGTAAAGTTAGCAAGAATAAAGGTTACTTGAAATGGCATCATTAACAATCAAAACATTAATCCTTAAAAAATTGCTTAGTAATGTAAGGAATTTTAAAAAATTCCTATCTGCTACAACAGTGAACTGAAGTAAGGAAGAAGTAAAATTTTTTGTCTGACCATGTAACTATCGCTTGGACGAAAACTGTTTGAATACAGCCAAAGTACCATTTTAAATCCCGCAACGGACCAAATTAAAAAATGCAATGCTGCTATACAAGTACACCTTTTTGTTTAAAGAAAAGACCGACCCAATTTTTTACATACCTTGTCTGGCACCGTCTAAGCCGCATAACAAGCGAAGGAGATTATAAAAGCAGAAAGAAACAAGATCTAACCAGTTTTAGGAAGGAAATCTTTTTAGGCCAATCTTAGAAAGGCCCTTACAAACTAATACAGCACTGATACAACTTATAATACCATTACATGTTGATGTTTTAAAATTTTCCACTAAAAATGTAAAAAATCAAACAAGTGATCAAGTGCAGTACCTGAAAACTTGAATTTTCTAGAAACATACCTAATCATGTTTTTGATTTTGGATTTTTTTGTATAAAAACCGGGCCAGTTTCCACTATCAACATCAAACAGCTACCTGCTCTCAGAAAGCAAAGATCAACTGCAGCAATTTCAACTATACTTTTTCTTCAGAGTTTCCAAAACTCAGATTTTCCAAAAAATGGCTCAAGTTACAATGTACGTTATCCTGCTTGTATTGGTTGGAAATACTCTTAACGCATCAGCAGGTAAGTATAATGAACAATGGTGTAATAATTTGTGCGATTGAGGTTTGAAAATCTAACAAGAAATTAAAAAGCGAACGGTTTTGTTTGTGTATTTCAGCTCCATTGTTCATTCCCCCATTCAGCGTTGGAACAATCACGGATTTCGTGCGTGCAGGCACAGGAGACAAGGACGGTGTTATCTCGTTGGTCAAGAGGGTCCAGCACCTTCGTACTCGCCGTGGACTGAAGCTGGTTAAGATGGGACAGAAAGCACGCTTTGCTGGAGCAGCCATTGCAGGCGCAACAATGGCCTGTGCATTCCTAAACTGTAAGAAAAGCAAGGACAAGAAACCACAGGAAGAACAATAGGCGATTTGGAGGGGGGGGAGGGTTTTGATATGGGATGAATGGGTTTGTGGGATGTTATCTTTTGGGTTAGTAATAGATGCAAAAATATTTAAGTTAAATAAAAAGATTTTTTTATAAAATATTTTATCTATCAGTTGTTACAATTTTTCAACATGAAAATTCTGCATTATAAAAAGCATACGCGTATATACAAAATCAAAAGGACAATTCATGATAACTTGCCATCTCACAAAATACCACCAAATAGCATTTTTTGGCATACTGAATGCATCATGAAAACATGGAAAGATTCAAGAAAGATGCATACCATATAGAAACTTTTTACCAAATAATAAGTGGAGTCTTGATGGATCATGAATCATATAGTATAGGAAAGGAAAGATTTCTAAAGCAGCTATTTGTGAGCTAAAATCCGAAGGCAGAATCTTGACAGGTTATCTATGCAGGTAAAAATGCAACCAGAAAAGTTTTCATGATACAGGTAATTATCATTGGATTTTTAACATGGTCTGAACTTGAAAAATAGTAGCAAATTGAAACAATTTTTATGAATTTGAAAATTATAAGGGGTTTGGTTTTGGGTTTAACGTGTAAGGTTTAAATTAATTCATTTAATACTGATTAATGCAAGTGCACCTATCCTTGAGTTAACAAGAATTAAAATCAAACTAGAAAGCCAGCCACCGCTCCACAGGTGGAGAAACTGAATCAGGTTCCTAATACTAATATGATTATGTTGGGGTGATATATAGATAATTGCTTGAAGTTGGGTGCAGTTAGCATAAATCTTTTGCAACAAAAATCGTTTTTAATTCAAAAATCCTCCCAGAAGCGAGCCAAGCCAAGTTTTGCTTGTCGCTCTGGCACCTGAGCCAGCACCGCAGACCGTGTTTGTAAAGTTTGGGTAAAAACCGTCAAGCCATGCTAGATCCATGTATGACAGCCTATAAGTTAACCGCGACTAAATTAAAGCCGTAGTTATTATATTTTGAAAGCTTGCTTATCGCTTTCCATACATTTAGTAAACATGAGTAAGGATTGTAAGCCGTTGAAATTAATATCCGAAGCTAAATAGTTGTAGAATTATCTGCCAGTTGTCAGTTTGTCTGATCAGATTGCATGTCAAGACAGTAATCTGATCAGGCATTGCAAATTCAAATTTTAACAAATCGACGTCTTATTCGTCCGTTTGGTCAAAAACTGGACCATAATCATGCGTCGCACCGTGCAATCACTTAAGATTTCAGATTTAATCATCAAGGCCCTGATTCAGGACCTGCGGATTTGAATTTTAACAGTCCGACCTCAGATTCGTCAATGTGGTCAAAAACTGGACCTTAATCATGTGTCGCACAGTGCAAGCAGTAAAGATTTTAGATTTGTTCATTAAGGCCCTGATTCAGGCCCTTAATATTTAAATTATTGTGTTGTTGGGTACTGTCGGGAGACATAGTAAGCCGTTGGCTGTAGGGATAGTTTATTTGTGAAAAAAACAACATGCAAAAATATTTTGACGGAGGTAGGATTCGTCACGGCGATCTCCACCACGTTAGCCCGACGCTCAAGCTACTAAGCCACTGAGGCGGAGTTTGAGAAAAGGGGTAAAATAGTTTGTGGTATGGTAAACACAGAAAGTGCGTCGTACGGAACATCGCACTTTAAGTATTAAAGATGTTTAAGTAACAAAAACGCACTTTAATTTTACAAGTCAACCAAATGTAATGAAGTCAGTTTTTGTAGTGGCAAATCATGATAAATTTTAAAGAGGCTCTTGAAATGGATGGTTAAAATTGATGAACTAAAGTTATATAGGTATTATGTAGATACTTTTAGCTACGTGACAAACTTATACGTAAAACTATATTCAACCAGAGGCCCGATTCAAGCACATGCTTGATTAATATAGCAATTTCTGTATTTATTGAATCTGTTTTAATGGAATATACAAAAATGCAATTTAAATCAAGTAATTAAAATATGTTATCTGCCATATCTGCTCATTGATTATGCGATGTGACGGAAACATAAGATAATACTTTAATGCCCCTTCATCCTATTTACACTAAAGTTTTATTCTTAACATACTTACTCCTCGCCGCTTTAGTGTGTACTTATTGTTTTGAATTTGAATTCGTTCCTGATCTCATGCCTTTGTGTTTAGTCTTAACTTTGATTAGAATTTATCAAAGATTCAACGAACCCATTGCGAATTTCCAAGTTTTTCACAATTTTTAGGAAATGGCTAACTTTTCGTTATGATTAATTCCCCTGTGGTATTTCCTGTCAACATTTACGTTTCGGCAAATTGTGAAACTTTGTTATTTTCCAATTAGAACTTGAAATGGAAAACCCATTAATAATTAGCTGTTCATGCTCACTTTTAAAAATGCTAAAAATATCAAAGTATTCTCAAAGGTTAATCATGAAAAAGCTCCACGAGCTAAAGTTTAATGATAAACATTAATTTCCGACGTCATACACCAGTTTACGTCAACTTCAAATCACGATTTTTTAAGTCATCCACTGAATCCTGTCAATATTTTATAACATTACAGTACAGGATATGACACATTAAATACCATAACTATTAAACACTAGAATCAGAATCGTAGCAATTAATTCCGGATTAAAGTTAATCAATAAACATGATACGCAGTAAAATTTAACTACCGCAGCCAATTAGGGGTTAACATTTAACTGAAGAATGGGAATGAAGGGAATTACAACAAATGACATTGCAATGCATATACAAGGAAAAGAAACACCAAGAAAAACAAACAAAAACTTAGCATATCTTAGGCTCGAACTCGTGGCATACATAAATCAATGCATGCATTTTCATCAAAAAATTGATACCATAACATGTAGCTAACAGACCACAGCAATGCTTCGTAGGAGCTGCCATGATTGAACAGAAAGCTATTATTAAGGCTAAGTATTCATAATGGACATTTTTGTCTGTTCCGGGTCCGTCCGTCCGCCCGTCCGTCCGTCGCACCTAAAGCGCCCCTTAGAATTGGAATTTTTGAATTCTGTTTTTTTCTAAACTGTACCTCTCAACAAGACCTCGCGCCTGGTCCAAAAACATTTTCACAAAACAACACCAAAGGGCACAAAAAATTGAAAAAAGTGTATAACTACGTTCCCTTATGAATTTTTCATTTTTTTTCTGGAATAGGTTCCTTAGGTCCTACTCCATCTATTGACACTTCAATTTTTACCCAGCGCACGCCCCCTGGCGGCCAAATTTAAAAACGCCATAACTCTGGTCCCTTAAAACATTTTTGAGTTCTGTTTTTTGGAATAGGTTTCGTTGACCCTACTGGACTTCCACAATTCTTTCATTTTGAATAAAAATTTCTATGCGGCTACTTATTTCAACATTTACAAGGGTTTTTTTATTGTATAAAAACAGTCTACATACATGGCTTAATTTTATTAATAATTTCTTAAATTTATTCCATTTTGAAATAAATGTATTCCAAAAACCTAAATTAGAAAAAAATATATTCAATCTTTGTAAAAATATTTTTAGTTCAAACTACATTCATACTATAAAAACGTAGGCTGTGTCGGTGTGTTTGTAGCAATTTCCAAAGAAAGTTGCTATCAAAGCTGTAACCTTAATATTATGGGTGTGTGTCTTTCTTTGGACTTTAATTTATACACTTGGACAACCAAGTTTGTTGTGACATATATATTCGAAAACTAAACTATGTACTCTGTTACCAATTGTTGTACGCGTAATATTGACTGCATTCTATAAACATTTTTAAGCAATTTTTATCACTTTTTTTAACTGAAGAGTCGCCAGTGACTTCATAGGTATCGCTGCAAATGCTAAGGGGATCGACAGCGCTCCCATGAAGAGCACTGACCGTCCCTCCACACGACTGACCCATGCCCGTGTTAAGATGGAATAAGTTTATTCCATTTTTGCTATTTTACACACTCAGTAAATAGATAACCGCCAAGCATGAAAATGTAGTTTTCACAAGCTATTCCATACAAAATATAGAATTAAGGTAACTCATATGGGATTACTGAAACCCGGAAGGTACTCTATAGCATTAAGGTTAGATATGTGAATATAATGATTATCTACTTGGAAAAAAGTTGCACTCGTGAAAGCAACGTTCCAAGCACGAGTTCAGGTTACGTGGGTAGACGTAGACTTGATTAGTCAAGTTTTTAATAGTGTTAACCTCCGAGGGAATGGGAATGGCATAATAAACTTCATTTTCAAAGTTTACAAGTCGTTTTGCAGGTTTAACCAAAATTTCATCAGTGTAGCTCACACCTCAAGAATTTTTTGGGCAATTATAACAAATGCTATCCAGAGAGCATTTGTTCAATTAAAAATCAAATAAGTGTTTTTTAAACGTTTTATGTGATGCTTTTATGGAAAGTTGTTTGTAACACATTGAATACTCCTATCAATTTCCAGCAGAATGGTACCTGAGTCAAACAGTTCGGATGTAGAATGCAAAAGTTATGACGGTTTTATTTTAACCCGTCAATTATGGACCGGTCAAGGTTACCCCTGCATACCCGACACATGACATTTTGTTATGAAGGCAAGGGACCGATGGCGGCAGAGAACCATCGGTACCCAAATTATTCATGGCGTGGTAGCTCAAATGCTTTACGTTTTAGTAGTTTTACCCCTGCGGGAAGGGATATATTTTTTAAAAATTACAATTTTCTGACCGTGTCAAAAATAAAATCTATAATTGGAAGCATAATAGCATTGGAAGATAATTAATTTTAAAGATTTAATTTTTACGGGGTCGATGGCGACCCCTTATAGCTAATAGAACCAGATCTCCCGGAGCGTGCACGTTCTAGAGAGCAATTTTACGAAGCTTAATGGATTGTCGTCTATTGACTGTATAGCATATATTTAGTGATTTTTTGGTTGAAGTAACGTTAAACACAATGTATGGAACTTGCGAATTAGAATTTCCATTATTTATTGTGATAAAAGGAACGTTTTGCAGAATTACACAAACTTTGAAGTATTGCATTTGTCTTGGTTGTCCACGTAATGTAAACAAGCCACGTTTATATTGTAAGAATGCATGAGGAGTTTGATAGCGACTCCCTGGCGAGCGCTGACCGTCCATCGACCCGAGGGAGGGTAGGCAATGGAATAAAATTGTTCCTTTTTTTGAAATCTTCATCTTAAAACGACAGAGAATTATAACAAAATAAGATTGCACGCTGATAAACCTGTGAATTCTTCATGTTTTTTGATTAAATTGAAGATTTTTTATATAAGCTTTCTTGAAATATAGACATTTAAAAACTTGCAACTCTAATTGCAAATTTCTCAGATTGGGCAGGACAGATGTAAAATGCACAAGACTAAAAAATTCTAAATTAGCTGAATATTCATAATCAAAAATAAAATGGATGGTAAGTTGAAGATTAGGCTTGTTAAAAATTACGAAATAGAAAGTACTGAAAATGTAATAAATTTATTACATTGTCAAATCCTCGCAATGGTAAAATTTTTCAAAATGTAATAAATTTATTACATTGTCAAATCCTCGCAATGGTAAAATTTTTCAAAATGTAATAAATTTGTTCCATTGTCATATCCTCTCAATGGTAAAATTTTTCAAAATGGAATAAATTTATTCAATGAAATAAAATATATTTATTCCAAAGTGTAATAAATTAAGCCGTGTCCGTAAACTGAAATAATAACAATTGGTAAATGGACATAATTAAGAATCGAAGATTGGTACACACGCAACCTTAAATTTAACAAATGGACATCATATTTTCATTTTTAGTCAAAACTAGAATCATGTATCGCAAAGCATATGTCCATTAACTTGAAATATTTAATAAATAAGGGCCTAAATAGCTAAATTTTAAAAAACAACCAATGGATCCGTAATCATGGATAAAAATGGACTAAAAATCATGTGCCGCATGATATATGTCCTATATTAAAATGGTTGACCGTTGGTGACCTCTGACCTTTGAAGTGGACCTACTGACCTTTAATTAGGTAGGGTTCTGATCGACCTGTCACTAGAGTCTGTATACCAGGTTTGGTGGAAATCGGACCAGCCATCTCTAAAGAAATCGCACTAGGACGGACGAACGGACGGATGGATAAATGGACGAATGTACGGACGGACGGCCGGATCAGGATATTATAAAGAATCAATTTTCGATTAT